>WRNY01000091.1:0-73416 GCA_012978405.1 Pseudocercospora macadamiae | reverse complement strand
AGCGTATACTATACGTATACTTATAATATACGTTTAGACTATTAATAGTAGGTATGTTAGGTTTAGACTAACTAAAGGTCTCTTATAGTCTATATTTTCTTAGTCTTATTTTCTTTTCTTCTACCTACCTATTCTATCTTATCTACTACTACTTACCTACGCTTGCTATACTTTCTATATATCTAGCGCCTCTATATCTTTTATATTCTCTGCTAGCTCCTATGTCTTATACTCTTCTAGCTACTTCTACTATCTAATAAGGTAGTACTACTACCTCTTCTACTTCTTCTCTTTAATAATCTTCTCTACTTACTACTTACTTTCTTTATCTATAATTAGTATATACACCTCTAGCTCCTTGCCTTTGCGCTATACCTATAGTTTAAAAAGAGATATATAGAATATATTATAGATCCTAATATTTGTAAGTAAAGCTAGATAATATACCTACTTACTAACTACGTCAAGAATATAAAAAGAGCCTACGTACTTAGAGCTAAGCTTCTTCTTAGATATATCTAACTAAATGTTCTTTAAGGATAGAGTAATAAGGTCTCCTATAGTATAGAACTATACTTTATAGTAGTTATTATAGTATTTAGCTTAGCTCTTAGTAGCAAGCTTCTATTTCTCTGCTAGCGACTCCTATATTTTTCGTAGGCGCGTCGTAGCATTAATAGCTACTAGTACCCTCTCTCTAGCGATCTCGTCCCGAGATTATAAGGTTTTAGATATAGCCTCTAGGCTCTAGCCTATAGCTATTATAAAGAGGCTTATACGTAGCGTAGCATAAACGCTATTATTATATATAAACTTAGCTTAATCTAACTATTAAGCCTAGTCTTCCTAGTTATTAGTATAGTAGTACCTTAAATATTACTCTAGAGTTTAGTTTGCCTACTCTATCTAACTATTAGTCTATAGATAGAAAGCTATACTAAGTTTGCGCTTTATATATGCTTTGTAGTAGAAGTCGCTCTAGAACTAACTAGTAAATAGAGATCCTTAATTACTAATAATACTTATAGGTACTCTAAACCTATAAACTACTTAGCTCTATAGAATATCTATAAGCTCTATAGTAGTATATTTCTTTATTGTTAGTATAAAGAGCGACATCTTTAAGTACCTATTAACTATTATAAGAATTATAGTATATATATATCTATTTAGCCTACTTAGTAGGAGGTCTATAATAAAATCTATAGTTAGTTCTTTCTATAGCTTGTTTAGTATAAGTAGCGTAGTTAGCTCGCTATATAGGCAATAGCGTTACGTTTTCGAGTACTAGTAAGTCGTATATAAGGCTATATACTTAGTAATATTGTTAGCTATACCTAGCTAAAAGTATTTCTACCTAACTAGCTTAGTAGTCTTATCTTTACTAAAATAACTAGCGAGGACGTTGTCGTAGTATATACGTATTACCTACGTATATAGAGCAAAGTCTATAGGAATATATAGAGCCTCTACCTTATATAGAGTTCTATTATAGATTATATAGTCCTTAAATACGCCTCCCTTACTTGCTACCTCCTTAAGGAGCTTCTTTACCTTAAGCTCGAAACTTTATAGAGTAGTAGCAAAGGACTATACTAAATTAGATACTTATATATAGAGAGAGTTATCTTTAATAACTACTACTATAACTCTTATAGAGTAGAAAATAAATAAGAGTACGCTTTAGCTACTACTTAGCTACTCCTTTATAGCGCTTTATAGATAGATATAAGTTATATAAACTCGGTCTACTATAGAGTCTAGGGTAGTAGGAATCTTCTTCTATATAGCTAGTTTACTCTATAGTATTAGTAGGAGATAGTTAACGTAATTATTAACTCCTACGTAGTTACTACGCCTCGAAGGCGTATTAGCTAGGTTACTCTTACTAGCCTAATACTCTATACTAAAGTCGAACTACTATAGAAAGATAGCCTACCTTACCTGCCTACTATTTAGCTATTTAACGTTTATAAACTCTTATAGGTTTATATAATTACTAAGTACTTATATAGAGTACGTAGCTCTCTTAAAGTAAGGCTACTAGTACTTAAATAACTCGATAATTACTAAGAGCTCTTAGTTATAGGTCTTATAGTTATACTTAGTAGAGGTTATCTTTTAGGACTAGAAGGCAATTAGGTACTAGCGTTCCTTAAATAGCTAAGTAAGTACTTCTACTAGAGTAAACGCTAAAGTATTAGTTTCGACTTATAGTAGAAGTATAGAGTCGTAGTATCTTAATAGAGTAGCTAAGAAGAAAGTATCTTTTAGTATATAGAATATATACGCCTTACTATTGCCCTATTAGATAGGCCTAGGCTTCTTTCTATTCTTAGCTCCTTTTAATAGAGCTATTAGAGGAGTAATAATCTGCGAGTAATAGTAGATAAATTAATAGTAGAAGTTATAGAACTCTAAGAATAATTATACCTCTATAAGCGTATATAGAGTCGGCTACTCCTCGATAGTACTAATTCTACGCTTATCTATTATAACGCCTATAGTACTTACGATAAAGCTAAGGAACTCTACTTCTTTCTACTAGAAGAAGTATTTAGCTTAGTTAGTATATAAGCTAAACCTCTAGAGCCTCTTAAGTACTATACGTATATCTTATACGTAGTCTTTACGTAACCTACTATAGATAAGAATATTATCTAGATAGACTATATAGCTAATATTAACTAACTCTACTAGAGCTTTATTAATATAGCTCTAGAAAGTAGCTAGTATATTAGTAAGCCTAAAAGGTATTACTCTATACTAGAAGTACCTATATTATATATAAAATATAGTCTTCTACTTATCGCCTTACTTAATATATATTCTATAGTACGTATCTATAAGGTCTAGTAATATATACTAGTATATACTACTTAGGTAGTCTATAGTCTTTATAATAAGTAGTAGCGAGTATTAGTTCTTAACTATAACTTTATTTAAGCTCTAATAGTCGATATAGAGTCTTAGACTACTATCCTTCTTAGATATAAATAGAATAGGTATACTTACTTTACTTTTACTAAGCTTAATCTATTTATACTTTAAAGCTTTATTAAAGTAGACTTATAGCTCTTCTAATTTCTTACTAGATAGATAGTATAGTAGCTTAAATAGAAGCTTCTTACCTAGCTTAAAGTTAATTATATACTCTATACTCTTAGGTAGCTTACGCTATACTTCGTTAGTAATAGTAAATACGTCTTTATAGTCTAAGAACTTAGTAGATAACTTAAGCTCCTAGCCTACGTCTACTTTACTTACTAAGACTATATAGACTATTTTAGAAGCCTTTAGGTCTTTAAAGAAATCTTATAGCTTATATACTTATACGCGCTTAGCTTACGTTACGCTACTATAAGTCTATATATTAGTTACTAAATTAATAATAATATATTAATCTTTTCTCTAAAGATAATCTAGTATAATCTTAGAGGTTAGTATTTCGAATATATAGAAAGTCTTTTCTATTTTTTACTTATTACTATTATAGTCTATAATTTATAAACGAAGATAATATACTCTATAGTAGAATCTCTATTAGCTTTAAAAGCTATCTATACTTAGTAGAAGAGCGTTTATAATCGCTAGTAGTTAATACTAGAGGACGAATTTATATAATATTATATTAATATTAGCTATATTATTAAGAAGATAACCTATAAGAACTAGTATACTACTATTTTATAAGTACTATACTTCTAGGATATACTTTATATAATAGATATCTACTAGAAAAGAGCTACTTAGTTCTATATCTACTTCTAGCTTTTAGAAAGTATTTTAGCTTTTTTTATATTTTTTTTACCTACGTCTATCTTATAAATAGATACTTTATCTCTATTACTCTAGAGGTACTTATTAGAATAGGTATTCTAAAAATACCTTTTCTTATAATACTTATAGTATTTAACCTTAGCTAGATATAATAATAACTTATTACTAGACGCTTTAAGCTTATACTTAGTATACTTTTTATAGTCTTTACCTTTACTCTACTTCTTTCTTTTAGAGTAAGATTTATTATCCTACGTAGTACTAGTACTTTACTTATAATTCTAATCTAGAGCTTTAATATAAGTTACTAGATCTACTAGCTCCTAATACTTAGTTAAGATACTATAGTATTTAATAATAGCGCTTTATAGGTTTAGTAATAGCTTTACTAGTAGATATTATATCTTCTATAGCTCTATATAGTTACTAAGTTAGTCTTCTAGTATTATAAGTTCTAAAGTAAAGTTTTAAATAGTCTAGCTCTCTTTCTAGTATACGGACTTATACTCTAATATAACGTTAAGTATATAATTTATAGAGTCGCCGACTATATTATTTATAAACTTTTTAAAGTCCTAGTATAAGTATCTAATAAAGTTATTTAAGTCGTAGTTATTATACTACTTCTTATATACTTTACCTATAAGGTATATAATACTATATAATACTTTCTATTACTCTACGTAATACGTACTTCCTAATAGCGCGAAAACTAAGCTAAGGTTATATAGAAATATATAAGCCTTCTTTAATAAAGAACTTTTAAATAGCTTTAGTTCCTTAAGCTATAGCTTTCTAACTATAAATAAAGGTATAAAATTATTTTCTAGTATAGTAGATATATTAGACTCGAGGCTATAATACGTACTACTTATACCTAGAGTTAAAATATATAGAGTTAGTTAGGATTAAAGTAGCTTCTTATCTACTAACTCTTCTTTACTACTATTACTATCTAGCTACGTAGCTTCTTTATTTTATAGTATATATAGACGCGCGATTTCTTACTTAATATTCTAGGCTTCTAACTCTTATTATAGATCTTATTATTCTTAGTATAGTCGAGCGACGCGCTATACGCTAGACTTTATCTACTAAGGCCTATATAGCTTACTACTATAAAGCTAGTCTACTACTAGATTTATTTTATCTTTATTTTTTTCTTTTTAATTTAAGTTTAAAAGAGCGCTAGTTTTACGCTATATATACGTAGTCTCTACGTATATATAGCTAGAGGTAGATATTATTATTAGAGCTCTATAGGCCGCTATAGTAGATAGAGTTATTAGAACTATAAGAGTTAGGTCTATAGTAACGTATAGAACTTCTAATACTAATTACTAGATAAGAGGTTAAACTAATAACTACTTTTATTATATAGAGCCTACGTATAGTAGAATATATAGCTATACGTTACGTATATAGAGATACTTACGCTAAGCTCTTAGAGGCTCTAACTATAGCTATATATCTATAGGCTCTATACTAGTACTCTTATAAGAGCCTAAAGCTAAAAGTACTTTAAGTAGCTTTTTAAAAAGGACTTTTAATAAGCTATTTTCTAGTATATTTATAGTAGATAATACTAGAGTTCTAGTAGCTTTCGACTTTTTATAAGTAGCTTTTAGCTTACTTTATTAAGTATAGATATCTTCGACTATACGTAGTAGTACTTTCTACTAGATTAGTACCTAAGTAGATTCTTTTTCTACTTTTTTTCTAGTACTCTCTACTACTTAATTATAGATAAGTTCTATTATAATAATTAAATATAATATTATAGAAGAATAATATATATATAGAAGTTTCTTATAGAAGTTAATATATTTAATAAAAAAGGAAGTTAGATTCTAAGCTAAGTCTAAAAGAAAAAGAGTAGTATATACTAAGCTACTACTCGCTTTAGAAACGCTAAGCTCTAGCTACTAGCTAGAGTTTATATTCTAGAGCTTTACTCTTTATAATTATATTCTATAGCTTCTATTATTATTTTCTTCTAATAGAAAAAGCTTCTCTTTTATCTAGGCTTTTTTTTAAGCTAGTTTAATATATAGCTTTAGAATCTAATTAAAATACTATTTCTAAATTATATTACCTCTTTTTAATAGCTTATTAATAGGCTATAGTTTATAATACTTATAGCTATAAGCTAACTTATTCTTATACCTATATATATAGATTAAAAGTATATAATTACTAAGAAGCCTTAACTCTTCTATAGCTATTTCTTTAGCTATTCTAGAAGTAGAAGTTTTTTCTTCTTTTATAGCTTCTTTTATATATAATAGGTTTTTAAATATTTTTAAATACTTATTATAGAAGATTAAATTACTATAGTAGTTCTAGTCTACTATAGTCTAATAATAGAAGACTAATAAACGCTCTCTTTTTCTATATTACTAATAATTAGAGTAGAACCTTTTATTAGCTAATCTAATTACCTAGGCTATATCTTTTAACTCTAATATAAAGTAGACTTTATTAGTAAAGTAAACTTTCTTCTACTATTTATATAGTAAAAGATAGTAAATATTAGTAAACTATTATCTTTTATTTATAGAGGTCTAGTAAAAGTAGAACTTTTAATAAACCTTATATTTATAATAACTAGCTTTATTTATTATAGCTTTAATAGGCCTATAATTAGTAAAGCCTAGTATAAACTTAGCTTTTAAATTAGCTTAGGAAATAGTCTTTATCTTATAGTTCTACCTAATATAAATAATTATCTTTTTAAAAAGAGTAGATCTTTATCTAATTATAGTAGAATTACTTCTAAGCTTTTTATTTTTATATATATTTCTAAGCTTTTTATACTTTCTAATCTAGTATTTAATTATCTTTCTTAACTTCTTTATTTCTTCTTATATTTCCTTAATTAGAAGGGCTATAATAAAGCGTAGTATTATAATTCTTTCTTAGCGTTTTATATCTCTATAGCTATATTTCTTTAGTATCTTAATATATAATAGAGTAGAGAGCCTTTCTTTCGTACTAGGCGCTATTTAAAAGCTCTTAATTAGGCGATTAATTTAATCTATAATGCACGTTAATGCGACAACTATATGCAGTGTTATGGTCGATAAAAGGTGTTGGCTGAAAAAGCGGTGAAACCGCCACTTTGCAATGAGCCAAGCCTCGGCAGAAGGTGTGTGCAGGTGTCGACTAGAATGCCTCCAAGGCACTACGAAAGTTGCGGTTGTTCCGCTGTGTCCAGAGAATGATCCGCGCGGTGGTGTCGCGTCTCGAACGCCAACACAGCCTACATCGTTTTCTGCCATCACCTTTACGACTTCCATATCACCCACTTCATTGACCGCAGGCCATACAGGCCATTGCTATAATGCCAAGTCAGTCAAATGTACACGATGGACCCGAAAGACTGTTGAGCGCCGTCACATCGCAACGAAATGTGACGTAACCTTCTCATCATGCAGTACATCATGAGAGTGAGTAGAAGGCACATAAAATCGGGAAAGTTTCTTGTACTTCTCCTTGTCTTCAGTGTGAAATATTTCCACGTGGTTCTTGCCAGAACTGAGCTACAGTACACACAGCATGTCTTCAGACAAGAAGGAATTTGAGAGCGGTCAGTTCGACCCGTCCTTTGACATGCCTCTATCTACTTACTGACATTCGGAAGGCTTTCAGCCAGAAGTCCAGCATCACGATGTACCCGGAAAGCATAGCGATCTCGACCCGCAACCATCAGTGGAACATGTTCCTACTCCCGAAGGTGGATACAAGCTCTACCAAGCAGCCGGCAAGCTGAAGGACAGAAAAGCGTTGATCACTGGAGGCGACTCTGGCATTGGTCGGGCAACAGCAGTGCTCTTCGCCATGGAAGGGGCCGACAGTTTCATCACATATCTTCCTGAAGAGAAGGACGACGCAGCAGAGACAAAGAAGCTAGTGGAGAAATACGGCCGCAAGTGCTTCACATACGAGGCCAATCTCAAAGGCAAGGACGCTTGCAAGAAGGTCGCAGAAGAGGCAGTGAAGGAGCTTGGACACGTCAACATCCTGTTCAACAATCATGCTTACCAAATGGTGACGAATGACATCTTCGAGCTATCTGAGGAACAATGGCTTCACACTTTTGATACCAATATTCATCGTGAGTCCCTTGGAGCCACCTCACATCCTCACACTGACAAATCGCCTTTCAGCCTTCTTCTTCCTGTCCAAATATATCCTCCCGCACATGAAAAGAGGTGACACAATCATCAACAATGCCTCGATCAACGCCTACATCGGACGTCCCGACCTCCTCGACTATACATCCACCAAAGGTGCCATCGTATCTTTCACTCGCGGTCTCAGCAATCAATTCGTGTCCAAGGGAATTCGCGTCAACGCCATCGCACCAGGTCCAGTCTGGACACCCCTAATTCCAGCCACGATGGGAGAGGAACAGCAGAAACAATTCACTTCTCCCATGGGCCGTCCTGGCCAGCCGTCCGAGATCGCTACTTGTATAGTATTCCTCGCCTCGACGGACAGCTCGCAGCTGAGTGGACAGACGATTCATGCCAATGGTGGTGTCATTGTGAATGGTTAAGAGCTTGGTGCCAATGTGGAGTATGACTAAATGATTGGGATGATGTAGATACGATGGGAACAAGATATAGATGGGAAGATACCATTACGCTAGTTAATGCACACTGCCTTTCTCCGAAACAGATACGATTGTGACTCACTGATATCCTTGTCTCTGCACACTGCTGGCAGGACTGCTTAGCGGGATCACCAGACTTGGAAAGATGAGAGGGGAGATAGTACAGTTATCAGGTTCATCAATTGCGTCAAGCAATCATCATTTGCTAGCGATTTCGCTTGCTATGGTATGGTAGTACACTTCAGAGTATTGGTTTCATTTCATTTCTCATATCGTCCTCCCCAACTCCTCGCCAGCGAGAGAGCTCTTCAAGAGGCTCTTTCGTCTTCTTGTTGTAACAGCAGATGTCCTTGCTTACTGCTGTGGCTGGTTGAGCATTACAGAGCCAGCATCTTACTTCGCTTCCTTCAAATCCTCCTCGTCAACACTGCCCATGGTGTCCGCCGAGCTGGTAGTGGACATCTTCTCCAACTCATGCTGGTCTGGGCCGTGGATGTCCTCGTCATACTCGACGAGAGCCTCTGGGTCCATGTCTTCGAACTTGGTCTTCAGGGCGCTGTGGCCGGCTGCCATGGAGCTGGAGTTGCTGCGGCGCTTGGGCTTGGCCATGTTGTAGTTGTAGTCTTCGAGCTCGGATGTGCCTGCTTGGCCCCTGTGATGGAGAATGTCAGTCTCTGCATGGTATCGACGCCAAGTGAGGTGACGAGTTGGGTGAGTGCCATGTTTGTGCGTCGCCAGAGTGCTGAAGAGATCGATGAAGAGATCTCGTGATGTTAAAGTGGTTCCATTCCAGGTGACGTATGGTGATGTCAAGGCAATGAGGTGATGGTAGGAAGTGATCGGATAGCTTTGGTAGGACTTGAATTACTTACCAATTGCCTTTGCCGCCACCTTGCTTCTTGACGCTCTGTGGATTGGAGCCAGAAAAGCCCTCCTTGGCAAAGTAGCGTGGAAGATGCTCCTCTGGGCCAGCAGTGCCATTGGCGAGGCCAGCATGGTCACGGTCGGTAGCCTTGTGGGTGCGGGTCACTGTAGGATGTCATCAGTATATTGCTCAAGTACGTGCAAGCTTGTAGAGCGGTGATTGAGGTTCTTGATGACTCAATGCAGCTCGAGACAGCCAAGTCACGAGCATGACGAGGCTGAGGGTGGTGAACTTACTGTTGAATGGTGTAGTTGTGGTTGAAAGCGTTGATGAGGTAAGGGAGTGTTGTGCTTGTACGCGTGTTCGGAGTCGTGAATTGGATGCTGCAAGTTGTTGTTGTTTGAACAAAGAAGAGAGAAGAAGTGAGGTCAGGAAAGGTATTAAGCTCTCCTGGAACGCTATGATAACAGTCGCGTGACCTCTCAAGCAGGTAAGTCCGATGCCGGTTGACAGCGTACCTTGCAGGCAGCGATTAAGTGATCAAACTCAGTGAATTACTACAGAAATGGCCTGTTCTCATCAATTGCTCAAGTCGGCCGCCGAATGGAGTGATTCATCTGGAGTATTGCGTGGTCTGGCGACACGTCTGGAGACCGAACACAGCCCCGCGAGAGCTGTCGTGTGCTTCTGAGCTCCCTTGCTGCAATAACTGTCTTACTAAAATGCAAAAGAGGCGTTGCCCAGAACGGCCCTCCTCTGGTTGATTATCGGCTTGTGTTCCGCGGGCCCCCGGCTACCAGCTATGTTGCGCGCTGACGTTTCTATACCATTCGATAGAGTCAACTGGGTCGCCCTTTGTTGACATCTGGCCGCAGCCTTAATTACGTCAGAGCTTCGACCCATGCATCCCGAGAGTCGTCGCGTGATCGTCTCATTTTGAGTCCTTCCATCAACTATCCAAATGGTCCTCATGCTATCTCATCAGGATGCAACATCGCTGTCTGTATCTCAGCTCCGTAAGCACAGCATAATGCCCACGCTGCCAATCGCTGAGAAGCACGAGAGATACTTGGTACCTGCAGCTCTTGCATAAGATGTTCAGGGTTTCACTGCGCTAACCCCCGCATCTCAGTCGGCAGGAGCCGATGACTTGGCCGACTGAGAGACCGCACTCCTTGCAATCAAACCGTTGCCGAATCACGTTTCATACGCAATCTGCTTTTGTATGGCTTCACATCACAAGCGGCGTGATCGTCGCTGGGGGCGTCGTGAGCACAGCGTGGATAGCGAACAAAATGGAGGGTGAAAGAAAGTGCAAGAAGGGACAGGTTCCCTATCTTGCCATTTTTCAGGAACCACATGCGCCTTGAACCAGCCGGAGAATGGTCTGGATGATCCGGACCTCGTGATAGGGACTTCTGGACGCAAAATTCTGGTCATAGTTAGCCATAGAAGAGCCGCAATAATTGCAGCTTGGAGCGACACCCAGTACTCTTGCCAACATGGCTGCTAGAACAGAACCGGTAGAGGTGGCACGTCGAAAGACAGTCAAGATCGAACCAATTCTCCATGAGACTGTGTACGAGGAAACTTTAGATCTGATCAAGCTGGATGAGAGACGTTCTATTGAATTTGGGCCACCGCAAACCTCTTATCACAACCTCTTCGCTTCTGGCCTCCTTTCGATATCCCGCAGTGACAGACCAAACGTTGCCACTGTTCTACGTGAAGGCGACCGCAAGGCCCTGTGTCACTCGGACCATGCCACGAGCACAGCATCAGATAACACGATAGTCAATGAGGCGAAAAGCCAGCCATGGAAGAGGATCCTTTGCCTGCGGAGAATCGGCCTGCTCAAATCTATCTGAAGCCTCGCATGGTGGAGTCTACCCATTCCTCAGAGCCAACAATCATGTTCGTCATGATGCGGATATAAAGAACCATGGAGCTGTTGGTGCCGCTTAGAATTCCAGCATCGATGCTTATTCTGTTCTGCTCTTGCAAGATCAGCGGCAGCTCTTGCTGCTAGGAGAGGACCCGTTGAGGCTATCGTGAATGAGCATGAAGGACACGACTGGGAAAGCTCCTCTCGCAAACGATCTTTGGCGAAGTGTAGACTGCTACCAAGCATTACCTGAGGATTCACACGTCAGCGAATTCTTGTGTGATTCGGAGCTTCCCCACTTGGGCATGGACATCTATGGTGGAGACGCGGAGCCATTGTGCACACGGCTATCTTCTTGGTCATCTGCCGTCTTGTCAACTTACCAAGATGGGACATTCTTGACACGAAAGCCCAGAGTTCAGCCACGATGAAAGACCAACGGCAAGCAGATCACGACGGATGGACAGTCTCGGTACATCTTCCATAGACAGAGTCTGCTCGATATTCTGAGCGTAGAACGAAAGAGTGCTGGCCTCGTCAACCTTGCGAAAGTTAGACACGCCCCGTGCCTCCGACAGATTTGAAACCCAGATGGTGACGGACTCCATTGCAGCCACGGGATGCGAGTCGATCACGGCCAAAATTACGCCCTGCTGTCCCAAGGATGTGTTCGGATTCCAAACATTCGCCACGCTTGTCGCCACAAGCCATGGTGTACTCCGCGGCTCCATCAGCCATGCGCCATGACATCGGGCAAATTCGACCTCGTCCACAGTCTTGAAGATTGACCTACTGAAACCGACACGCTGTACTGCAGTGGATATCCGGCTGGTCAGGGAACAGAATGGTGTAGAGCTGGCGTAGATCTTCTCTCCAACATATGGCTGTCCCGCTAAAGTGTCGGAGACAAACTTGTATTCAAGCTCTTTGAACAGCCAGGCTGGAAGCGCCACCTCCGCGTAAGGTGCTTCAAGTTGCCAAGCCTCTGTATGTAGCCGGACTGCGTCCAAGCATCCATCTCGTAAGCGTTACAAGTTTGCTTCGAGAATGGCGGTACTTCTGTCGTTCTCGAATTTTTCGATGGCCAAGTTGGGCGTCACCGTGCTCACCGCCCGGTAGAGCTTGCGCCACATGCGATCCATCCACCGATGGCCGGCGTACTCGAGCTCGGTGTTGATGTATCCAGACTGGTTGATGAAGCTCGACGGCAACGGATAAAGTTCCTTTGAGCGGAGATGGCCATCTTTCGAAGATGCGATTCGCAGCCACTCCGTCATGAGCTCGACGTATTCCGCATCGCCTTCAATAGATGCGACACCTCTTGCTGTGCCGTTCGGATGGGAAATGGCACAGTGTGCGCCCGCCAGTGTGAGCTCCAACCCGAACACCACAACAGGACCCTCGCCCCTGCCAGATTGCCACCCCGGGGTAGTCAGTCGTAGTGGTAGCCCACCGAGAAAGAGAGAAAACATCGGCGAGAGGCGCATGATGTCGACGAGGCGCGTCCGTCTTCGCGTGGTATGGAGGAGTCGTTGCAGTGGTGGCGAAAATTGGAAGATCAAGGAGGAAATTCTGACTCCACTTTTTCACTTTCACATGCCTTCAACTCCCACTCCTCCTCCTACCCCGCCAAGCCCTCAGCAACCAACCTATTTAATTGAAAAGATTCAATCACCAATTACACAACCAATCCCCATTGGCTCTGTGGTACAACTACAACGACACAAATCAACATCACAACAAACCCCGCGTTCGATTCCCCCAAACAGCGAGCACCGGTACTCCGATATTCGACGAAACGGGCAAAGGCAAACCCAGTCGAACCTTGTGAAAATCCTGATTAATTCAACAATATGTTTAATCAAAAGGTGAAGATCCAGGTCCCAGCGACCTGATACTTCTCAACAGACAAAAACTCCGAAATATGGGAGCGCAAACCCACGAAACGCACCAAAAAGTCTCCAGCATACCCTGTTTATCAGGGCCCGAGTTCTGTGAGCCCTCAAAGCATACCCTATACAACTGGGCTCGAGTTCTTAGAGGTTAAGACGTAAGCGTACTTGATTCTAATCAAGTACGCTGAACTTTTTGTTTTTTTTTTGCTGGGTAGTTGAAATGAATGACATTTTCTTTTTGCTGCGGTGAAAGCTTTATAGGAGAGTGATGGTTGATAGATATTCTTTTTGCTCAACGATGACAGTTGATCAGACTCTCCAACTTTTGCTTCGGCTGGTTGATCAAAACGTATGAGGTTCAAGATTCATTCTTTTTGCTTAGCAAAGTAGAGTGATTTACGATAGGCATTCTTTCTGCTAAACGATGATAGTGATTGATATCATTTTAAGCACCAAACTCTCCTTTCTTTTAGATCCTACTAGTGAACGTCTGCACACAGTTATATGAAGTTCATCTTTGGATTGAACCATCTTCATCTCACCACACCTGCAGACCACAGAAGCGCGCAAGGAAGTCAACTTTGCCGGACTCTCCTTTTTTCTGTCGGCCTCTCACGTGTCATCAACCTCCACCCAGATACACGTGCTAGACCTTTAGACTATCACGATATCAGTTGAAGGAAGACGAGAAGCCGCACGAGCGAACGTGGCAGTCTCACGAGTAAAAATGGCCGCGGGGAGAAGACCTGAAATCAAAGAGCGTGACCCAAGTGATGAATAAGGTGTGGACGTTTCCATTCGTACATACATGACGACTCAAGAAAAAGGATCAGTATCGACGTCAATTGTGCGCAGTGAACTCCATATCTTTGAGCTTCTTCATGCGGTGGCCATGGCCATAATGCGGCTCCGGACGCCTGCGTGCCGACGCCTTGAGAGAAATTCCAAACCACCGCCACCCATCCAGTTCCAACTCATATCATGTCGGCCGTAATCTCAGACCATTGTTCTCCGTAATGCTCTTCCTACAAGATCAAACCCAGAGAACTTGTTGCGCTGTCCGTTCTTTTACAGGATTTCCATCTTCAGTATGCTGCCGTCTTCCATTGATCATTCCATGCCTATTGCCTAATCGGTATAGCACCCTTATCGCCATCCACTGCAGAGGTAGCAGCCTCCGCGAGCTCCTCACCATCCTGCTCATCAACACTCATACCCCGCTGCAGAATTGAGCTTTCCTTTACAGGGCTGCCGCTTTGGCCTTGAGATGTAGTCGGGTGCAGCTGTGGAAGACCGCCAGAGATGGAGCCGCGTGGACCATTCTCGGCAGTTGGTGTGCCTGCCGACTGCGACTGTGAAAGATGTGGAATGTTCTCCGGTCTGCGGTTCTGGTCAGCATTTGCGCCGCGCGAAAGGACCGAGCTCCTTGAAGCAATGAGCGCTTACGTTGGATGCTCGCGACCTAGTCCTCCACCCAGCGAGCCACTATCGGATTTTCCAGCCTTAGACATGGCATAGTCACCAGAGTCAAAGTACTTGCGCTCCTGGAGCTTCTTGCTGAAGAGATCCTTCTTGTTAGGAAGCTTTCCATACAGCCGGAACAGCTTCTGCTCCTCCTCGGTAAGCGAGCTGATATCCACCTTATTCTTCTGGTGTGGGTTCAACGCCATCGTGCTTGTCAGGGCGGTGGTGTCGGGATCGTGGAGGATCGTGATTTCCTGAACCTGCAGGAATAACTTCTTTGTCTGACGGAGCTCTGCTCTGCCTGTACCAAACAACCGGGCGTTCGAGGAATTGCCGCTGTTGACAAAGGGCTATTGGCGTGCGGTCGTGATAGGAATCGAGGTGTGCTTCCGCAGGCGTGCCGGTGTCTCCTGATACACTGATAGAGCTTGCTTGGAGTCGGGGTGGGCAGTCAGTGGAGCTTCCGACTTCGCAGTGGTTGTGTGTGAGAGTGGGAATGGCAGTCTGAATGCTGAAGTTGTTCAATGCGAGTGTGGTGGAAGGAAAGGAGTGCGAGAATGGTTGGAAGTTTGGCGTTGTCAACTCGTGACACCTGACGTATTCTCTTTCCGTCCGTCGGGACGTCGAAAGTGCTTGGGCTTGGGCTTGGGCTTCGATGTGGGACCTCGACTTGGGATGTCGCACGGTCGCAAATAAATAGTGGCACGGCTCAAGCTGCCGGACTCATCCTTCTTCTCTATCTCGCTGCCCCTCCCTTCCTCTTTCACAACCTTGCATATCTGTACTAGATACATCACCAACTGAAGCCCAATCTGACTTACACTGCTCTGGCTGACACTTTATGAAGCACTGGGATTACACTGGCTTGACTGCATCTCGAGACACTCCGGAAGCAATTGGGCACCCTGGGATCTCTTCCCCAGTGCCAGCATACCCTAGAGAATTCCAAAAAGCTGTCTAGCCAACAATGGAGTCATCATGAGATGTATCTACACGACCAACGTCAGTTTGCGATCTGTCATGATCAACGGACTTCTGAATTGCTCTAGGTAGATGAGACTCTCGTTGATCAAGCTCTTTAGCATACAGTCCATGGTCGATGAAGAATTCAGGGTTCTGTACTCCATACGTACATCGGTTTCCCGACATACCGCCGTTCAATAACCGTGGCCACGACTCATAACGACCGTCGAGTGCCCAACACACGTTCAAGACGTACGAGCAGAAATTGAGAATTACAATGAAGTCATCCCTCAATTTTCTCATCTGCTATTATACCCAGGCTCTGCCCGACGATTAACTCCCATTGAGCTCCGATGTAGCAATCAACGGACAAACATATGGATATGTAGACTCGCGCATACTTCCTGCTTTCAGCAGCTTCAAGGACAAACACAAGCACTATGTGATGTCATTCGTTGCATGTGAAATCACATGAAAGTGAGTCGAAGTTGTGCTGGTCCGTGCTCACCTCTTGCTGCTATCTGAACCGACGCAGCGATGGCTTGACAACAACTTCCGCCTCTTAGAGACAGACAAGCGCAACTTCTCAACTCCGCAACTTATCCACTTCTGATCATTCCGACATGGTGCTCAAGGCAATCGGAGCCCATCGCAGAGCCATTCCTCACTACTATTCCGGCATGTCAACCAACTCGACTTCCAAAGCCGAGCGTTCAGACTGCGGCGACGAAGGATACCGACGCGAAGAACATGATGGTCACACCAGCCCCGCAATGGCCGACGAAGCCCACCATGAAAAGAAAATCACAGACGGAGAACTCAAGGCGATGGCCGCGATACTCATCTCACTCACGTTCTCAGTCTCCCTTCTGCTATTTTGGTTCGGCGTCAACACACTTAAGTGCAGTTGTGCTCCACCCGGCGTGTACATTCTCTACTCCATCGCCGAATACGTCTGCAGCCTGATCGCGTTCCTCGTCACTGCGATCCTCGACTTCATGAGCGCCCTGGGCGAGACGCTGCCTCAAATGGGCACGTTTGGGGTGCCGCGCTTTCGCACCAATCCCTTGCTTTCCTTCCTGCTCTCACACTGCTCTCTCTCCGGCTTACCATTCAACATGGCTCTTATGGCAACGATCATTACATTGATCGTACAGGATGCCTATGTCTCTCTCACTTGGTTAGTCAACTCCTCAACAATGATGGGAAACTTTAGACATCGTAGCTGACTGATGGATACAGGGACCTTCTCCGAGCCACGCGGTCATCGAAACTCCTTCCTCAGCTGTTCCTTCGGGGTCTCGCCGAGCTCCTTTGCACAGTCTGCCTGCTCTTCACATTATGGATGGTCTACAGCGGAGTTCTGGGTTCCGGCGGCGATACTTGCTTCCAGGCCACGAATCCACCTGTCATTGTGAAAGTGGAGGTATTCAAGGAGACATCTGAACTGACCGCTGGTGGTATGCTTGGTGCGCTGTTACTTATACTTGGCCTTCTTGGATTGATACACTGGTCTGAGACGAAGAATAAGAAGGCGAAGCAGAGGGCTACACAAACAAGCAGAGAAGGATCTAATGGACACGACTCATACGGCTCGCAGCATGGAGACAGTGGAGAGGAAGTCGATGGACACGAGTTTGAAGTAGCTGAGAACCAGGAACTTGGAGAGACGGAAGAGCCGGATCAAGACGACGAATACACCTACGACTACGACTGCCAGTGCGACGACTGCATCGGATGAGACACTCTCAACAGGACTCGACACGCCATGAAAGGCAGTACATGGCATGGGTGGATCGAAGCATGCGCTGCAGAATGCATGTGATTCTGAGAAAGCACATGGCATGGGTAGATCCAAACATGCGCTACAGAATGCGTGTGATTCGGAGAAAGCACAATAAAAAGAGCCAACGAAGGCGGAAAGCCCTTAGATACTCTGCAATCACATGCTTGACTTTCGGCTCACTTCACATGCTAATGCTGCTTCACTTCAAGTCTCGACGTCGGTCAACTATAGGTTCTTCAAATTCCATCCAACACCCTTTCAACTACACACCACGCTTTTCTTCCCTCGCACATCAAAGACTCTCCCCAAAATGCAAGACCCCTGGGCTCAACAGCTCCTGCTCGACTCCCGCACAGACCCGCGACCACCAACAACAGAGCGCTTCAACCCGCACAACCCCATCGTCTTCTTCGCGAACTTCATCCGCAACCTCATCGCACTCTTCATCCAACTAGAAACCCACTGCTTCGGCCATCGAAACGGAAACTGCATCTACTACGATGATATAATCATCGCCTCGACTAATCGAGTAGTCTACCCATGGGCGAAAATCCTCGCAGTCTTCATTCTCATCCCCCTTGAGATCCTCCTTTACTGGCTTCCTTGCCTTCGGATCAGACTTTTATCCAGAGCGATCAACAACAGTATCGTGTGGCTTGGACTTCTGGTCGCATACTCTACTCAGATGGAGCTCTTGCGTGGATCTGCCGTAGAGGAGGCATGTCCGACTTGTCTGATACCACTGGGGCCAGACGACACTTTCTTACTTTGGATGGTCAGGATTGAGGCTGTGTGGTGTTACTGGATGATGTGAGTGACTGTCTGTTCTTTTCATACGTCAAATATAGCTGACGGAAATTTTCCAGCCATAAGAGAGTGAAGAAGACTGGTGGAGTTCTTCGACACTTGGAGGCGGTCCTTCGCATACTGCATGTTCTACAAGCTATCGAGTGGCCTATCGCGACGCTTCGACGGTTTATGAATGATGCGGTGTCTGCGATCCTTCGACTTTTGGAGGCTATTCTTCGCGCTGTGTATTTCATACAGCCCATCGAGTGGGCCATCGCGACTCTCAAAGGCTTGATCCCGAATGCGGTTGCCATGATCTCTCGCAACACAGCTGGCAACGATCAAGGAATTCTGAAACCGACTGATGCAGAGAAGAGTATTCCCGGCAATACCGACGAGAGGGTTTATCAAAAGGAGCCAGGCTGGTACGAAGTGTCTGCGGATGTATTCGTCACGGTGGGCCTGCATGTGCTGGTGGCAAATTTCATCTTCGTGGCACTCATCTGGTGGGAGTCAACTTGAGCTTCATGTTCTGCACACCAGGAAGCTAGGGTACCAGATGACCGCTATTTTAATGGCTCCAGCTCACCCCATGGCTGAAGGAATGCAGATTCTTGGTAATCAGGGAGACTGCCTCATAGTCGCCAGCTGGAGAAAGGCATCTAGCGTTTGATGGAAAGAAGCTTCGATTACAAGCCACGCCGTCTTGAGGTGAGAGAAAGAGTCGCTGAGACGTCTGTAGAGCAATGCGAAATGCGCAGCTTCTTTTGAACTTCATCTAGAAAGTCTTCCCGGCATGACCTATTGGAACGATAACCGTATAACTCATCGAACTGTTCTTCTCCTGGACTCCTGTAGTCATGTACAATGGAGTCATCTTGCCATCATCGCTGAATAAGAACTGTGCCCGTTCTCTGCGATAGAACTCGACCTCAGTTCCATCGTCGTACTTCACTAGAGTAGTGAATGCCAGTGTCTTTGTATTGAATGTCCAAGGGCCATCAATTGAGCGAGAAAAGGCGTGTCTCCCAACTTCAGGGCCACCACCGAAAGCGCCGTCTGGTTCTAACGAATGCACCAGCATATGGAAATTGCCACGCATATCTTTCCACGCAAAAGGATCCTCAGCAGGGTTGTGAAAGATTGGTTGGTCGTTATTGAGTCGGCTGTATTTTCCGTCAAATTTGTCCGCCATTGCCAGGCCGATCATCTCGCCTTTGAGACCCGCGTCACAACCCTTTGGGCAACCGCGATATACTAGCAGAATGTCGGAACTACAAGCTTCTCCGTAATGCATCGATGGTCCTTTGTGGTCCGTGCAAAGTGGAAGCGGAGACGGATTAGTGACCACAGCATTCCAATTTGTACCTTCATCTCCGTCCATTATCATGCCATGGCGCTTCCAATTTTTCAAGTCTAGAGAAGACATGACGGAGATTCCACTCTCGCCATTGTGGTGATTGCCAGCCCCGCATGTAAAGCTTGGGTCAGTGCAGGTCTCATTGACTGTTTGTGGGCATCCGATGTAGTATAGCAAGTACAATCGATCTGCAGGACTCCATAGGGTTGTGTGCAAAATGGCCTACAACTTCTTCTCCAAATGTGTAAGGCCCAGCTGGTCCTGTTCTAGACTCTGCTCGTATGATGCGGCTATATGGCGCCCAGTAATCCAATCCACAGTGATTATCAAACTCGGCGAGGAATGCATGATACAATTGCCGATCATGCGGATCCTGCACGATCTTTGAACCCCAAGATGAGATGCCTTCGGCGGTGCGGTTGTATCCAGAATTCCGTTTCGCTGGAGAGATATCAACCTCTCCACAGTCTGAGCCTCGCCACCCGGGATCGCAAGCGCATTTGCTTGAATCTTTGGAGCATAGTCCGTTGAGGCTACAGTCTTCGTCGGTCTTACATGCGAGAGTTAGGCTGGCAAGCAGCAGCACCAAGATATTCAGCGCGCTAAACGACATCACGAAAGGTTGTGTTAGGCTAGCAACATTTTCCTGAAGCGTAATGCTTGCTTATCTAGGCGGCCGAAGGTAGTAGCATACTGTTGCTTCAAAGAGGCAATTTTGCTCGATCAAGCGGAGAACAGGACTGCCGCATTCGCTGATCCTTGCTTGAAGCTTGGTTAAAGTAACGTCTTGGTCAGCGGTCGTGATCCTGCATATCAAAGCTGTCAACATTAAGTAGAAATGGTAGTGCGGCGAGAAGATGGAGCGTTATCCGTTCATGCACAAGGGTCGTGAATGCCCATGCTCGTCAGGAAGGCTGCTGTGATAAGAGGCCACCAGCCAAGCAGCGAGGCCGTTCAGGTGGTCAAATAATTGAACAAAAGGATTCGAGCGGTCTGCAAGCACTGGACCCGGCAGATCGTGGCTGTGACTGTGCGACAGAATGCAAAGTAGCGATTTTGGTTGCGAAGCGTGTGCAAGGACGTGATCAATCAAGCTCGGCGGATTCGTTCGGATTCCGCTAATCGATCTGCATGTTGAATGTGATATCAAGCATCCATATAGCGAGGTCTGTCACTCCTGGGACGTGTCTCCGTGATCTTCGTCATTATTGTGCATGAGAGAACGAAGGAGAAGTTGACTGGACTGGCAGTGCTTGCTGTTTGTTGTCGCGCTCGGACGAGATTTTTCCGAAAAGAGTCCGCGCGGAGAGCCTTTCAAAGACGTCTACAACGACGCATCAAATGCTATACACATCGCGCCGCAGCAGGAGATACCGCATACCAGAATATCGATAACAACGTACTCCCCTTCTCGATAAACCGATAAATCACATCCATCATGGCCGACGCGAAACAACAGATCATGGACCAAGTGCGCCAACAGGCCGCTCTGGCTAATGCGCGAGCACTTGTAGAGGTAAGCAAAGACCTTCAGGATCGCAAGAGTCAATGTTGACCAGATTTATCTACAGAAGCTGAACGAACACTGTTTCGAGCGCTGCGTCCCGAAGCCCGGCTCATCCTTAAGCTCTGGCGAAACGAGCTGCTACACTGCCTGTATGGAGAAATACATGTCCAGCTGGAACACCGTCTCGAAACAATATCTGGGCCACGTACAGAAAGGCGTAGGGAGCGGACAAGGCGCTTTCGGTCTCTGAGAAGAAGGCTGTAAATAGGACAGGATGACCGAAAGAGGCGAAGACAATTGGTTGCGGAGCATTGCATGGCGTTCTGGGTGGATGAACACGAAGAGACAATCCTAGGCAGGAAAGACCAGGATAGAAGAGACGTCTTCATTGTACATTATACGTCGCATGACACGGGCGCTGAACTGTATGATAAATCCATGCTCCGGTGAATACACCATGAAGGACCGCGCAGTGAGCGCTAGAGCTCCGAAACTCCACGCCAAATACATTACATCAAGAACGCTGGATTATTGCTTCCAAGCTGTGATCGCTGGCTTCGTCGGCGGAGGACTCATCATGGTCTTCTGTCGTTCAGCGTATTCTTTGACTATGATGGAGCATGCCACCTCTTTGCACAACTGCTTTCGCCTGGCTACCGGAAGAAGGCTTGCGAATTCGAGGCCTGAAGCACGCTCGACAGCCTCTAGCGGCACCTCGAAGTCTTGCAGTGGCTTGTCGTTGGGAATCTTGTCATTTGGCAGCACGAATGCTCCTAGACTGACCTTGCCTCCAGTCTTTCCGTCCTCTGCGAAGATAATTTTGTAGAAGTGCGTCGGCACTGCAACGTTGGGTGGATGTCCGACTACCTCATATGTCACCTTCCATTTGCCGTCTACATCTCGCTTTGGCAAATATAATGGTCCAGTCACGATCCGCACGGATGGGTAGAAGGAAGTTAATCTCCGACAGAAGTCCTCGAAATGTGCCCAGTAGTCTCGATTGAAGCCGTCTCCCACCTGCGGACACATATTTGACAGCGCGAACGTTGAATCCATAGCTTCTTGACTCCATTTCGCATCTGCTGCAGGTACTTGATGTCCACGATCGTAGCCTGACCGGAAGTAATCCTTCAATTTTGCCCGGAACTTCTCCGGTATGCTCGCATCCTCTGTAAAGGCTGAGTGCCTCCTGTCTCCCTCTCGCATAAGCAGACTTGCAGGTGTGATATGCTCTGCTACCCAGTGTGGGTTCCTTGTTGCTCTATTGAATGATGATGTCAAAGAGCATGCATTTCGAATGTCCGAAACTGGCCCAGGAAAGCCATACTGGAAGACGCCAGCTGGATCAACTGGTGGGATAGCTGGTACTTTTGGATCGTCTCTTGGGAACGCAATGGGTGCAGGTGGCGGTGGACCAGTTCGTGATCCAGGTATCGAGGTCGTGGTCGTGGTAGTCGCTACGGTGTTCGTGTGTTGCTCTTTGGGCTTTCCGAGGCCATACAGAGCTGCGGTTGTGGCTGCTCCAACTGCAGCGCCTGCTCCGGCAACAACAGCCAAGGTGAATTTTGACATGGCTTGAGCTGGCGAAGGCATACACAAGCAGCGAGCGGACACTCTTGTCGCTACTTAAATGTGCGTTTCCTCTATCACCTATCACCTGAGCAGGTCATTTTCAGCGAACGCGCCTGCCAGTGTTCCTTCGACGCGACAGCCGAGCGTATCGCCGACCCAATCACAATGCGGATTGACTGCAGGGGCCCGAAACGTGAAACGCCTCTTCGACCTCCTTCGTTCAAATATGGACATATCCTCTACAACCACTGTCGTCCTATCAAGCCAACTGTGCTCATACCAAAGAGTGCTATCGAAGACTTGCGCAACTGTGTGACGAAAAGTTACGCACCCATCATCGCTCACGGAATTTCCCATAGCTTGGTACCATGGGAAGCAGCCAGAGTGAATGGCAGAAGCATCGACTGCACGATCGCGATGCACGTTTGCTGGCCACAAACGGGCACGTACTTACAATCGCCTAAGCAAAGCATGTGACATGCTGCTTCATCCTTTCTTCGAATGTTCGCGGTGCAGGATGAAGGCACGATCAGGTCTGAATTCCTGCCTGCAACCTAGATTACCCGACAGGGACAGTCTATCCTTATTTGGGACTACAACAATCACATGCTGCAGGTGAACTATGCTTGCGGGGCCCCACTAATTCTTGTTCGCATTCACTACCGCCACTGTCATAATAGCAGCACGAGATCGCCTAACTTAGTGTCATGACCACACAGTATCACGAGCTATTGCACAATGGCGCGGCACAATGGCTATTCACGAGGGAATCGGCAGCGGCGAGGGAGATATTTCAGAGCAGCGATCAACCATGCGCTACCAAAATATATCCACGAGCTGCCAACACTACCATTTAACCTGACTTGCAACCACTACATGAGTCTCAACCCGGAAGCCGAAGAATACACGCCGTGGCAAGAGCAAGGCCCTTCTCATCCTCTCATCCTCAGCCAGGAGGGCGTCGTCTTCTCTTACGAACCCCATCTGCTCGGACACTCGACAAAGCCAATCGAGCAGTGCGACCAAGCGAGCAACTACCCAGACTCTGCGGTCGACTATCCCGACTCTGCGATCGACTACTCCGACTCTGCGGTCGATCCGCGACCGACCGATACGGATCCTTTCTGGCATCAATATCCGTCCTGGGTACACAATAAGCTCTACTACTATCCAAACTTCGGCTTCGTTGACTATCCAATCTACGTTAACTTCGAAATGGACGGCTCCACCACCTTTATCGGGTACAAGACTCAGCAGGGCAAGAAATTCATTCCAAAAGACTCGCCACGCCCAGAGTACCAAGAGACGATCGCAGTCTTCAACGGCGGCGAATTTGTGCAAAACATGCCTCTGCGACTACTGCGCCGTTTCTCTTTCATTGCGAAAGAACAGTTCCCGTTCACAGCAAAGAACAGTCAAGCGAAAAACAGTCCGCAGTCCAATGAGAAGGCGGGCGCCAAACCGGATCGCAATGACAGCGGCCTCGACTCCTCAAGCGCTGGCGATACCGACTCGAGACCAGGCAACGCCGCCTCTCCTTCTGATTCCGCCGTTCCATCCAACCCATTCAAGTCGACGCCAAAGTCTCTCCATCTCCATCTTGCCAACATCGACGCGAGCAATTACCCGCGCGTGCAATATGTGAAAGCAGCACTGGACTGGATGAAATCGAATAAGGGCGAGAACTCAACAGACAGGTTGCTAGACTATGGACCCAAAGAGCCCAGCAGATTCTCCTTGCTGGAGCTGCTTGAGTTCTATCAAGTAGCTGTGGCTTTGGCAATCCAGCCGATGAGCACCGTAAGCACACTGAAGAGCGAATTGCACGATCGCGTTTCTCATGCCGTTCCTGAAGAGGTCTTGGACGTGCTCAGAGACATCACGACTTACCTTCCAGTGGATGACCCTGTCACTATCAGGACAATCACTGCAGCATGGGATCGCTGGAACGACGGAGTGTATACAGCTGATGAGTGGCTGGCGATCAAAGCATTTCTGCTGGACTCTGACAATGAGCCATTGGCGGAGAGGGCTAAAGGCATCTTCAACCACCGCATGAGGGCCAAGAGGGATCGCATGGAGAAGCAGCGTGATCGCGCCGCTGAAGCTCACCAAGCAGGATGGCGCAGACTCGTCGAGAATTCTGAGCAGGCCCAGGTCACCGAAGAAGGCAGTGGCGGACGTAGACGCAACCGTCGAGCCCAGCAACAGCGTGGGAAGGAGCTTGAATGGGCGTAGATGTCGCCAACGGGGAGCGACCTCTTTCCTTGATATTTGGCTATGATGCGATCTTTGATCGAGAAGCGAGCGTTGGATTGGAGCGTTCTTAGACTGTGATTTTAGAGATACCCAAAATGAATTACTGCATTTGTTCGCTGTAAATGATGTTTCCGGCTTAAGCCGAAATCGGGGCATTTTCAAGGCCGCTCTTGCCCGAACACGCCCTTCTACCACCCGGCCCGGCCAAGATACAGATAGAGCTGTAGAACTCTGCTCGAGCTATCAGTTTCATAAGCGAACTCATACATCTCTACATTCCATAGCCCAAAACATCCACAATAATGTCTGCCAACAAGAAAATCGTCCTCACCGAGGCTGCTCCAAAGCCACTTCCCGGCATCTACAGTCAAGCCGTAGTCGCCAATGGCACAGTCTACTGCAGTGGCCAAGTCGCCATGAACCCGGAGACTGGCAAGCTCGTTGAAGGCAGCATTGCTGACCGCACAGTACGAAGACTTCACACCTGAAAGTATAGAATTTCTGCTGACCTTTCTTTTCTCCAGCACCAATGCATCAAGAACCTCATGGGCGTTCTCCAAGCCGCCGGCACCAGCATTGAAAACGCAGTCAAAGTCAACGTCTTCATCGACGACATGAAGAACTTTGCAGAGATGAATGAGGTTTATAAGCAGTACTGGGGTGAACATAAGCCTTGCAGGACTTGTGTGGCTGCTAAGCAGTTGCCTTTGGGAACTGGTGAGATTTGAATTCTCCTCTTTTGAGGCGAGGAGTGGGCTGACATGAAGTTTTCACAGATGTCGAAATCGAGTGCATTGCTGTTTTGCCGTAAGTGCAGTAAGTATAATAAGCAATTCATGCTGGATGGAGACTGATGCGAGTGAACAGTACTGGCCGAAGCAAACTATAAGGTCATATTGTAGAAGTCGGTATCCAAAATTATATAACGAGAAGTATAACGCCTACTATTTTATGGTATCCAAGATCTTTTCATCATATTCGTAAAAGCCATAAAAGTTGTGCAATCTCCTTTGCTATGCCATCAGAAACTCCTCGCTAGATTACTTGTCAAATGGTGCAGGAGCCGGACTTTTCGCCGGCTCTCGATAATAAATCAGTCCAGAAGATAAATGTCTAGATCTTGAACGCTTGGGATGAGAAGGTCGGAATGAGCCTGATGCAGTCTTCGAAGGCGGCGTCGACTTTGGTGTCGTGGCTGATCGGGAAAGCGGTCGGCCTTGTGACGAGCTTGGCCTATTTCCATCATGCGATATTCGTTCTTTCATTCTTCTCAAGAAACCAGTCTTATGCTGTTGTTCTGATGGTTCTTGGTATTTTCTGTGGGTGACAGCATCTGCTTGTCGCTGCCTCTCGAATGAGGTCGGGTCTATGCCAAGGTTTGTTGCTGCTTTAGGCGACAGATTCGGATTGGTGCTGGATCTTGTGTTGGTTCTCCCTCGTGGAGGGATTGGCGGGACCTGTGGTTCTGGGGATGTGTTATCCAGAATAACTCGCGGCGCAGGTGAGAAGACATCCGCAGTAGTTTTTGGTCCCATGAGCGACCGTTGTGGTACTGGAGGATGTTTGCCAGATCCACGGCGCTCTTTCGGTCGCCAAGGTTGTGAAGTCGCGTCTGGATCGTTTCGGCTGCCAACGTGAAATGCATTCCGCGGCAATGAAGGATCTCTGGGGATAGATAGGGACGTGCGAGGACTGCTGGTCCTCTGCTTTCTCAAACTCGGTCGTGCGCGAGGCAAATCTATCGAATCTTTCTCGGGGACAGGAGGAGGCTGAGGTGTCACGGTCGGCAGTGCGTCTTCCACTTGCAGTGTGCTAGCGCTCCTCCTTGCGGTTTGCGGGCTGACACTTCTTCTCTCAGCTACGAGCTGCATGGATCGAGTAGAGAAACGGCCGTATTCGTCCTCGAAACGAGATGGATCCACAGATAAGTCGCCTTCGAGCAGTGATCTGTTGCTGATGAGATCGGCGATCTTCCTGTCGTAGTCTTGTGTAATCGATTGGAACTCCTCCGCATGCTTCATAGCTATTTGAGACTTGCGCTTTGACAGACGCTTGCTGTGCTCCGCGACAAGCTTCTCTTCTGCGTTGCGAAGTGCCTTGGCCTGCTGCACCGGCATACCGGTGAGCATAGCATTTCGCTCCGCGGTGTCTTCGAAGTCTTCGCCATACTCCGCCAACAGTCTCTTGCGGTCCTTGGCAAAAGCTGCTGTCTGTTTCGAAGTTACCATCTGTTCCATCCTTTGCTTGTCTTGAGCCAGAGTATCAATTTTGGCATTATAGTCTGCTGCCAATTCATCCTTGGCTTTCTGTAGCTCACCAACGTGCTCCTGTATCTTTCGAGCGAAAAGAGCCTCATTAGCACTAATGACGCTTCCAAGTTCAGAAAGCTCTGCTCTAGCATTGTCGAGGTAATCTTCAAACGATCGAGTCCTCCACGCAACATCGATCTCGTCTTTAGCCTGTCGCACACTAGGACTTAGCGGTGTCGTTGGTCGACCAGCGCGGCTGTAGCTCGTGCTTGGTCGGCTCGCCTGAGTTTTGATCTGCCTTACAGCAGCAAGGTCGGTCTTTGGCTCGGCAACAAGTGCGTCAGTCTGAATGAGCGCATCGCTTGTATTGCGAAGGGAAGCCTTGGGCTTGGCGCGTTGTTGCAAGAGCATTTCAAGTTCTTTGACCAGGAAATCGTTCTGTCGGGCGACCTCATTCTTTTCGTCGAGACGCTTCTGCAGTAGAAGTCGCATCGCAGCCCGTTCTTGTTCCATGGATAAAAGCTGCGACTTCAATTCCGCGACCTCTTCTCTCAGAGGCCCTGCAATGGAAGACCGCGGAGTTGCTGCGCCGCTGGACTGTCTGGCTTGCAGATCCCGCAAAGAAGTCTGAACTTGCTCTAATTGCTGCGTTAGATCGTCCTTTTCCTTGTTCAGGGCGTCAATATGATCCTCTGAATCTGTGTTGGCTTCGGCGACTCGGCGATCAGCCTGTGCAAGTTGCTGTCTTAGTGAGGCCGATGATCTTTCGGCCTCAGCTAGACCATTCAGCGAGGCGTCCAGTCGCGCCTGCATTGCTGTGATCTCCGCGGTGAACGAGGTCTGCCTCGCGGCTATCTCGGCGCTCTTCTCCTCCTGAAGCCGGGCTTGAAGGTCAGCTAGCTTCGATGCGGACTCCGTCTCTAGTCGTAAAAGCTCGCCTTGTTGGAATTCCGAGGCACTGAGACGCAATTTGTCTAGCTCCCTGCTATGCACAGCCGCTTGGGTTGTGCTGTTCTCTTCGGCTGCACGTCGAGCTTGTTCCAATGCAGATTCGATTTCTCGCCGATGTGTTTGTTCAAGCTCGGTCAACTGAGCTGCCGAGTGCTTTGATGCGTTGATTCGTATTTGTGCAACCGCATCCTGGTGACGCTTCTTCAGATTGCGAACTTCAGCTTGCCCATTCTGCCGAGCTTTGGCAACGGCAGCATCGAGCGCGACACTGTGCTGCTGCACTGCAATAGCTGCACGTTCGTCAGCCTGCTGTCGTGCCTCAGACAAAGCCTTAGATAATGCATTTGCATGCAGCTGTTCGAACTCCTTCAATCGGGATGCTGTGCTCTCATCACTGTTGGCAATGGTCGCGGATAATGCTTTAGAATGCTCTTCTTTCATCTGCATCATTCTAATCGTCCACAACGAGTCATGTTCGGCCAGCGCTCGATCGTTGCTCGTCTTCGCCTGCTCCAGCTGAGACTGCAGAGTCGATTGCAGTTCTCCGACTTGCTTCTCGTGGAGATTTCGAGTAGAGTCTAGCTGATTTTCTAGGCTCCCTTTGATGCTGGTGAGGGTTTTTTCATGGTCGGCACGTAGCGCCTCTGACTCCTGCTGCACTTCTGAGAGGGCTAAGTCGTGCTGTGCTTGTATGGTAGCCACTCGACTCTGCGCCTCGGTCTCAGCTTCAGCCAAGCGAGCCTGAAGTAAGTCATGGTGCGCGACCTCCATTTGCTCCAGCTCACGCTGCATTGCAAGTAACCGCTCTTCATGAGCCTTGGTAGCGTCACCAAGAGCCTCGCCTCTCTCATTCTTTGCCGCATCGATAGCACGCACGTGATCCTGGCGCATTTTCTCGAGTTCGTCCGCCGCAGCAATGCGACTGGCTTCGTAAGCGTGGTCATATTTGACTTTCTGTTCCGCGATGCTTGTACGCAGAGCTTCTAACTGTGTCTCATGGTCTGCAGCAAGAGTTGCAAGCTTGGAGTCAAAGTCCGACTGCAATCGAATAGCTGCTTCACGATGGCTGGTAGCGGCTGCTTCAAGGGCGGCCGTGTGCTCATCACGAGCCTGATTGAGTTCGCGCACAGCCAAATCCCGAGTGGTGGTCAACTGAGTCTCGTGGGCCTGATGTGCTTGCTTGATATTGTTATCGCTCACCTGTTGGATCTCCTCGATTGCTTTGGCATGGTCCGATACTAGCGCTTTCAAGGTGTCGTCGTGATCTTGTTGCTTCTGGTTTCGCGAGGATTGATGTTCAGCTTGAAGAGCGTCTATCTGCTGAGCGTGCTGAGCTTTGAGGCTGGCGATTCCGGAGTCATGGTCCACCTCGAGTGAATGGAGCTTGGCGTCGTGGGCCTCGAATGCCGTTTCACGCTCAAGAATTTGGGCATCCAGCTTCTTCTGGAGCGTTTCGATTTCTGCATTGTGTTTAGCTTCCAATTCCTCGATGTGGGCCTTGTTGCCAGTTTCGATTGCGCTCACACGTGACATAGCGTCGTCGACCTCCCGGCGAAGTTGTGCATTGCCTGTATGGCTCTGAGCGCGAAGCTCCTCAGTTGTCGCATCATGCTTGAGCTGAGTGCTGTGCTGCTCTTCAAGATGAGCGTCGTGGAGACGCTGCAACTCGAGCTCATGATGAGCTGATTGTGTTGCCATATCGGCCTTAGCCTGGTCCAGTTCCCGTTGTATCACCTCTCGCTCGTCTTCGTGCTTTGCTTCCGTGTGCTTCACATGTTCACCATGCGCTGCCTCCAAGCGCAACACTTCTTGGCGGTGCTCAGACCGCAAACTATCCAAGACTGCCGCGGAATCAGTTTCTCCTAATTTCAGCTGCGCTTCGTATTCTCTGCTCGTCTTTGAAAGCTCATCTTGGTGGGCTTCACGAAGCTTCTTAGCCAGAGTCCTATTCTCGTCCTGAGTGCTTGATAATTCACGAGCATGACTGTCGCAAGCGTCGGCCAAGGCAGTCTGGTGCAACGCCTCTCTCTCAGCAAGCTCCTTCTCGTGCTTGGCAGTCAGATCTCCGGCGGTGCGTGAGATCAGCTGCTCAGATTTCTCGCATTCGAGCTTGTGTTGTGTCTTTAATTCTTCAAGCAAACGCGTGTGGCCTTCCTGCGCCTTTGACATGGCATCTTGATGCGCGGCGTCACGTTGAGCAAGCTCCTGCTTGTGATGTTTCTGCAGTCCTTCAAAGCCAACATTATGCTCACTGGAACTACTGGCAAGCTCGAGTTTGTGCTCTTCGCGCATCTTCTGAAGCTCAGTTTCATGGCTTGCTTGCGCTTGAGCTACCTGCTCCGCGAGGATACGTTGATGGCCTTTCTCCAAGTCAGAACGTTCGTTGGCAGAGGTCTTTGCCAAGTCTTCAATATCCTTGCGAGCCGTGGCCAGATTCGCCTCGAGGACGGCAAGCACTGAGCCGTGAGACGTTTTGAGCTCTGCCACTTGAGCTTCGTGAGATGAACGGATGTCTTCAGCGCTCTTGTGTGCCTTCTCGACTTCAGCCTTGAGCCTGTCCTCCTGCTCTTGCTGGAGTTGTGCAATCTTTTTACTGTGTGCCCCCTGGATCTCCGAGAGATTGGTGCTGCTGGACTGCTTCGCAACGCGAAGTTGCTCATCAACCTCGCGCAATTTCTCCTGATGGCTAGCTTTGAGTTCACTATCACGTTGATCGTACTCTCTCTGCCAGGCTACAATATCTGCGACATGCTTCTCGCGCAAACAAGTCATCTCTTCGTCGTATTGCGCCTTGGTCTTGTTGAGTGACATTTGATGAGATCCTGCCAGAGCCTGGCATTGATCTTCCATGGTGCGTATGGCTTTGCTGTGCACATCACCAAGCTCAGCGAGGGTCTGCTGGTGTTCTTCACGCATGATGGAAAGCTCAGAGTCGTGAGCGGTACGTAGCTCTGTGATTTGCTGTTCAACTTCAGATCGCGAGAGCTCTTTGTCTGCTGAGTGCTTAGACATGAGATCAAGAACAGCAGATTCATGCTCGAGCTGAGTCTTAGTCATGGCACCTTGATACTCGTCCTGAAGGCTCTTTAGCTGCGATTGAAGACGTTGATATTCAGATTCGTGAGTTTGTAGCAACTGCGTGCGTCTGCTGTTGTTGTCCTGGTCCAGTGCATCCAGCGCGGCCTTCGAAGCACTCTCAGTGTCGTGTTTGGCTTTGGCCATTGCTGTGCTGTGGTCCAACTGCGAGGCCTGTTTCTCCTGAGCAAATGCATCTTTGAGCTGTTGCAGGCGTTGTTCATTATCAGTGTGCGCTCGCTCTAAAGCAGCCTTCAACTGTACTTCACTTTCAGCCTGCAAATCCGCTACAGCCTTGTTGTGCTCTGAGATTTTATCCTCGAGGCTCAAAGTATGCTCTACACGAAGTTGCTCCAGACACTGATTCTGTGACGATGTTTTCTTCTCCAGACGATTATCATGCTCTTGCTTGAGTTTCGTGATGAGCTCATTCTGCTCTTCACGACTCTGCTCCAGCTCTGCAGATTGTGACGTTTTCATCTGCTCCAGTTGTTGCGCATGTTCCTGTGCTAATTCCGCTAGATCTGATGCTTTGGATTTCTCGATTTCCAGCTTTTCGGACCGAGCAATATCGAGCTCTCGCGTCAGATCGCGGAGACGGTCGTCGGAGCCTGTGACTTGAGCATTCATTTCTTGCGTCAATGTATCCAGCTCCGCTCTCAGCTTGCTGACCTCGCCCTGCTTCTCGGACAATGCAGATTCGCTTGAGGCGTCCTTTGCCCGAGCGGAGGTCTCCAGATCAGCGAATGCTTTGCGTGAACTTCGCAACGCCTCTTCGGCATTCTTCAACTCAGCTCGAGCCTCGCCAAACTCCTTCGAATGCTCTTCCTTCAACTTTTCAATCTGCTCGCGTAGGGACCCAGTCACCTGCAATTCACTGGCAAGTAAACCTTTCGTCTGGTCGTGTCTAGCTTGAGCATCTGCGTCGGCTTCACGCAACCTTTGCTTCAGATCATCCACGTCGTTGCTAGCGGCCTCAAGCTGGTTTCTGTGCTTGGAGGATAAATTCTCGAGCTCCTTGGTATGTGAGGCATTGGCAACGTCAGCTTGCTGCCTTGCTTTATCAAGCTCATCATTGAGTGAACTCAGCTGCTCATCACACTGTGACCTTACCGTCGCGAGCTCGGACTTATGCGCACCGTTTGCGGCTTCCAAGGCACCCACGTGCTCGGACTTCAGCTGGCTCAATTCTGAGCTATGGTCTTTGTTGAGCTGCTCAATATCTTTATCGTGCTGGGCAGTCGATTCTTCGAGCTTCGAGCTGTGAGCGGCCTTCAAGTGCTCAATCTCCACATTCAGTCCAGTCCTTGTTTGCTCGACGTGCTCATCGTGTTCCGCCTTCAAACGCTCCACTTCGCTCGTATAAGATGCTGAAGCGTCTGCTAATGCTCGTTGCTTCTCGTCCTCAATATCGCGTATGGTGTCCGCATGCTTCTGCCTAGCATTTTCGGTATCACGATGAGCGTCCTGAAGCTCTCGCTGAAGTCCTTCTACAGTGCTCTGCTTCTCATCGCATTCTTGGCAAAGCTGCGCATAGTCCCTGGTGTGCTTCTCAGCCACTTTCAAAGCATCTGTAAGCCGCGTCTTCTGCTCATCGACCTGGGCGACAAGGTCATCACACCGCTTTGTATGCTCAACCCTTGTTTGTGATGCTGATGCCTCGGCAGCAGCTAGCTTCTCCTGGAGACTCACACTGATGCTCTGCTGTTGGTCGCGCTCGGAAGTGACGCTGTCGCAGCGTTCTCTGAGAACACTCAGCTCCTCCTTGAGAGTCCTATCACTCTCTGCGTGGGTATCAAGGACTCTTTGGAGATGTTCGGTGACTTGCTTATTGTCGTCTTCCAGCTTGGCCACTCTTTCGTTCGCTGTGGCAACGGATGCCTCGACCTCAGCCTTTTGGGCCTCCAGTCGTGTTATCTGCTCCTGTGCAGTTTTATGCGCCTCGTCTGTGCGCTTCTTTTCTGTCTGGAGCTCTTCAAATAGCTTGTGATTAGCTTCCAAGGCTTTTGAAACTTCCTGGACCTTGCCATTGAGTCTCGAGATGTCTTTTTGTGTTGCCTGTAACGCTGCTTGTACGCTTTGCTTCTCGGCCGTAGACTTTCGCAACTGCTCGTCTAGCCTCTCCTTCTCACTCGTCAAGCTGTCCACCCTGAGTTCCGCTGATTCCAGCAGTGATTCGAGCTGCTCTTTCTGCTTGTCGAACTTCTCCTGTGCTCGCTCCAGCTCTCCGTCCCGCTCGTCGAACACCGACTCGGCTTCAGACTCCGACTCTTGTCCGGGATCGATCTGTGAGACTCTCCTCTCCAATGATGGTTTCACCTCCTGTTGTTCATGCTTGATCCTTTTCTTCAGCGCATCTAGCTCGTGGAAAATGTGATTATGCGTTACCAGCTCTCCCGAGTGGTTTCTGTTGCGAAAAAGTACTGCCGTGACACTGCCCGAATGCTGCTGTGGTCCATCTTTTGCTCTTGTTATTAACGTTTTGATATGGTCTATTTCCTGACTGATTGTCCTCGGTCCTGTCGAGGATCCGGGTCTCTCTGTGCTCTCGCTCCACGCTCGGCTGGGAGGTCGCGAGCTACTAAACGATCCTCGCGGTGTGAAGTCCATCTCGTCTCTCTCTCTCGGCATATGCTACCTCGCGTCGGCTCGTGTCGCCATGGTGCAACGCGATCGGTACGTGTCTGCTCGTGAAGCTCGCCCAATGGTGGTCGGCTGATACTGAATACTGCCCTGTAAATGTAAGAAGAAAGGAATCATGCCTTGAAGTCGTTCACATGCAGGATATCTACTGGCGTCGAGCTAGCAGCCGTTTGACGTAGAGCCGTTGGGAAATATGCACTCGATCAACAGTCGCCGAGTCATGCAAATATAAATGGAGGAAGACCAAAAGAAAGAAACCAAAAGTTACACAAGGAAATGTCAAGTAGCGACCAAGTTTACAAGTAGGCAGCGCGTAGAAGACAGGAACATGGTGCTCCCAGGCGAGATTCCGATTCCGAAAAACAATGGCGTCACGACAAGATCTCGCTCTCGCCATATGTATCACCACCTGCACTTGCCAACGAACGGCATCGTGTGCACCCGCATCTTTCTCGCGAGATATATCCTGAGCCGTGGAACGCCGAACGAGAGATTTGACATATGTTTAATTCGCCTATCTGAACGAATTGCACAATTACAACAAAATGGTCCAATAAAGTGGCACGAGCTGATTGGTACAACTTACAGGCCATATAATACCACGATCCACGTTCTTGTGATTCTGTGTACAAGCCATAAAAGGCATGTTTCAGTCATCCGCTGCAACTATTACAATAGCCCTTGAGTAATCTGGTTCTGAGCCAAAACCCGCGGTAGCGGCAGGCGCTTCAGGCCCACTCGACTTCCTCGCGAGCGCGGACAAAAATCTCTCAGTTCAGCAAACTTGAATCATCCCACTCCCCCGGCTCGGTCCTACTCCTTGGCCGAACTGGACGTCGTAGACGCTTGCTGGCTTTTCACCGACCGCATTGTAGCACTCCTTGTGTTGAGCGTAGCATGACGATCTCGCGATCCGGGTGTCACATTCCACTGCTGCGAATCGGATGGCCGATCTGTCGCGTGAGGTGAAGTGTAGTCGCTCCTAGTCCCAGGCATATGACGAGGAGTTTTCGGTTGGATGAATACGTAGGGTGCGCTTTCGGGGGCTGGAGTCCTTGGCATTGGATTCGGTTGATGAGAGACGAGTGGTTCATTGGTCTTGTAAGAATGAGTATGACTCCTAAAGCCAGCCATTCCATACTTCTGGTCAGGCTCGAGCGGCTGACATGCCATGTGCAAAGCCGGGAGATCCGATGGCCTATACTAAGGCATGAGCGCCTGGCGTGTCAGGTACGGTACAATTTCAGGAGACTGTCCTTCAGCTGCAGAGGCTGTCAGCTTTGAGCTTAAGTTGGGTTCGCATAAGTAGTGCCTCACATGCCGTGTCTGTGAAGTGGGCCCCTTCACAAGTCTTCGGGCAGCAAATCACAGATTGACCGCCGTAAACGCCGCCCTATTGCCGTCCTGTTGTTCTCTCTCCGAGTTAGCCTGATCTGCTTGTGAAGAAACAACCTTTTCCTCCCTATCTTCCTCCGCTCCGCCAGCAGGCTCGCCAATCGCACCTGCGTCTCGATCCGCAGGTCGCTCTTCGCGATCGTGCTCACCATCATGGCCATTCATGTTGCGTGCCGTAGCACTGCTGGGAACGCCTGTTGGCGGTCCCGCTTGGGTGTATGGGCTTCCGTGAGGAAGTGGTGCAGGTGGTGCCGCTGTCCTCTGCGCTATTGACTCTGAGTAGTCGTAGTGACTGTCGTCGTGTACCGCATTGGCCGCAACCAGGCCTCCTGGACCTTGCACGAGCTGTACACCTGTACCAGGAGCCGCAGGACCTGGGGTGGCGGCGAAGGCAAAGGTTCCCTGCTGGAATGTGTTCGTAGGTGGTGCTGTTCCGGGGGATGGCCCTCGTCGACGCCTCTTGTCGCGATATGGTCGGTCTGGTGGTGGAGTCTGTGCACCCTCGTCGCCACTTCCTTCGCTTGCATCGATGTTGTATTCCATACGCTTTCGTAGCTCGTCCAACAGGAAAGCTCTTTCTAAGCGCATCTTCATAATAGCTCTGTCCAGACGGAGTCGGCGCGTTCGGGCTTCATCGTTTGCGGCTTCGACCTCATTCAAGCGGCGTTTAAGCTGTATACATTTGCGATAGTACGCCTTCTCGACGCTGGGCGCCAGCGGCGTGTTCATGGTCGAATCTGCTGTGGGTCTGTCAGTATCACATGCAAGTGAAGTGTCGAGACATTGGCGTACCCGGTGGACCTGGCGGAGCCATCGTGCTGGACTGAACTGCACTCTCGATAGCTCTGATATGATATTGTCCTTTGTGAGATGGGTGAGAGATGATGCAGCGATGCGGACGTGGTGTACCGTGCTGTCGGTGGAAGCTGCAGTTGTGATTGTCGCGAATCGAATGGAAAGGATACCGCGCGTGGACGTGATCGACGTTGCAGCGGGCAGCGGCGGGTCTTGCCGAAGAGTTTGGAGCATTATACGGTCTGTGCTCATCAGCATAAAATCACAAGCGCAAACCCACCCTGTACCTTTCTTCAAATTATTGGCATGCAAAAGGAGATTTTGAGAACCGCGAGGCTTGGATGAAACTTTTGATACCTTGAACTACTGAGTAATCACCTATTGTGCCCAGAACCAATCTCTTACAAAGCCCTCATACACCCCTCATCAGCCAGCGTGCTCATCGCACTCGTGATAGCCTCATTCCGACTGATCAAAGGCTGCATCAAACGCTTGACCTCCTCAACCAACCGCCTCGCCTCTCTGAACTCGCCCATAACGCTTAGATCGTAAGCCTCAGCCAACTTGCTCTCAAGGTCTTCGAAATTGTATGCTACGTAGAACGCCAGAGCCGACTCGAGTTCAGGAACACTCTGTCCCCCTGGGAAAGCAGTGGCCATACATCGCTCCACGAGATACTCGTACGTCTGACGAGTATTTTCGAGCTCATATTTGGCGAGATCGAGAGCAGATTGAGTTTCTTCGTCGATGTAAGACAGCGTTCCTCGAGTGCGGGACTGTAGTATGTCAGTAGGTGACTGGAGCGGTGGCTCACCAGTGTTAGATGATTGGTACTCGCCTGCGAGATCGCGATCCTCTGGGACTGCTTCTCTATCGAGTGAATCGTAGCTCATGTTTGTCAAATATTGTATCCTGTTGAGAGTGTAGAAGTCTCCGTTTAGTGAAGTCTGTCGAATGGCGTTATGAATACAATGGACAAAGCCTGCTTTTGTCTATTTCGTACAAAGCCACTCTCGTGCGGCGTAAAGACGAAGGACAGAGGCCATTGTTCGGGGCTGGCGAGTTTTATGTAGTTGGTTTATTCGTCTTCGTGTGGCGTGAGGGGTGGACGGTTGCTGCAAGAGACGAAGGCTGAACCGAGCGGCTGGCAATCGAGCCCCTCTGCAAAAGGGCGCCCAGTGGTGCCCATTGCGTTGCATCCCAAAGAGTATTGTATTGACAGTGTCGAGAAGGGGTGAGAACCTGTGCAACGTGCCTTTGAAAGGCGCTAGTGCATTATCTGAGACGTCCATATAGTTTAGTTCTCCGGATATCAGCTTTATCAGGAGAAGAAGTAGATCTCGTTAGATCTCCGTGAAGTGGGAACGTGCCATTGATGCCATGTCGCGTAAATCTGTGCTGTCTCGCAACCCTTCGTAACAACATCGCCAATATCGTGCATACTGCCTGAAGTTCTGCTGTCTCTATCGTTCAAACATTGTATCCTTCTCGACGCCACTACCAGTGCTCTTTATGCTTGCAGCCGAGCTCTTACCCCCGGTGGGACTGGTTACAATAGGACCATCAAGCAAGGTGCCATCCGCGGCCTTTCCGTTACCGCTCGTACTCCCGCTTGCGCCGCCACCGGCTCCGGCATCAGCTTCAGCAACGTCGAGCAAGTCACCCGCATGCTCTTCTCCATCGTCTTCATCGTCGTCTTCAGTTCCGCGGGTAGAAGCACCGCGATCGAGCTCCTTTTGTGCTTCGTCCATTCTCCTTCGAACCTCCGCTGCAACGCGCATGCCATCCGTAACAATATTGTCCAGCATACCTTTGAGGCCTTTTCCGGGAGCTACAACTCCAGCTCCTGGCCCGCCAAGAGAAGGTGACAGTGAAGGAACAGGTAACGCGCCTGAGTTGGAGGAGCCCGACAAGAAACTGGGCGATGTGAGAGTACTGGATGGAAGAGGTGCATCGGCCAGGTGGAACGAGTTGGCGAAGCCTGAGTCGAAGAATGATTCTAGTGTCTCATCGGCCAAGACGAGCATACGGAAGGTCGGGAGGGTGATGTGGACAGGACTGCTCGGATCCAAAGCGGCATTAGCCTCTGCGTTCTTGGATGACGTCTGACCAAATGCGTTGTGGCTAGGTCTGGCGAGAAGTGAGTTTTCTGTGGCATCGTAGCTTGCATCGACGGCAGGTGATGTTCCATCGGTGGGCTTTTGCTCGTCCAGGTCGAGCAGATTGTCGTCCTGACTTTGAGACAGATTCAGCTGACTGATCTGCTCGGCAGCAGCATTCACATCCTTCTCGCCCTGACGCGATGGGTGATCTGGATCGGCGTATTCGAAGCATCGTCGAATAAAGGCTGAGACTGCAGATAAGAACTGCTCATCTTTTGAAATTGGCAATCCATCGGGTCCCATGTCCGGCTGGTCGGTCTGTGTTAGATTACCTCCGTGTAGACCGCGCCGCGATAGGAATAGCAGCGCTTCAGATATTCTCAATATGCCTTCTCGATCAACTTTGCCGTCATCGTCGTCGTCGTAAAGCTCGAAGAAATACGATATGTTAGCCATGATATCGCGATTGCCTTTGATCGGTGCTAGGCCAATAACCACATTCTGCAAGGTCAACGCGCCATTGCCGTCTGCGTCCCATTTTCCGAAAAGACGCTGCATGAAGTCGTGGTCAGCAGGCTCGGGACCAGAACCCCAAGGTGACATGTTTACGGACTTGCTCCGCATTGCATTGCTGAAGTAGCCATTTGTGTTCCTGTCCTCCTTTGATGGCGAACTCGGCGAGTCCGTGACCGCCCATTTCGAAATGCCTGCAAGGAATTCTCTGAAGGCGTCGTAATCCATGAGAGTGGCACTAACTCCCAGAGCTACCCTGCCAAGCTCAGGGACATTGCCTGGAACGCCGGTGACGATCTCACTGGCACGTTGTCTCGCTTGTTTGGCTCGACGGTCGGTCTCAGCTTGTATCATTTGTGCTCGGTGCTGTCTCTCATAGAGAATGGCATAGAAGCGGTCGTACAAGAAGCCTAGATCATTGGTCGATAGCTTCTTGCTTTCGGGCCCAAGATTCCGTATCGATGTGCGCTTAGCGAAAGACTCGATGTTTTCTATGACGGCAGCTTTGTGCTTGGCACGCTGCTCAGAGATAGTGTGTTGTGTAATGCCCTCGAATTCCTTGAATGCAACGACCATGAGCGCTTGGAAATTTGTGATGGCGCGGTGCTTAGGATTCTCCGACGTGGGATGTGCTGATTCTCCCAATCTGGCAAAGTATGACTTTAGGACGGAAATAAATGTGCCATCGTCCGTAGCGTCGAGTAACTCCTCGCCATTGATGCGCAGAATTGCAAGCCCGACTTGGAAGAGTACTTTCGGTCCTTCGAGGAAGAACACGTCAAGCACGCGGAAAGCAAATATTAGAGGCATGCTGTTGATGTAAAGTGATAAGAACCATGGCAAAGAGACCACGGATAGTTGAACATCGTTCTTAACAAGATGTTCCCATATGATTGGCATCGTTTTCTCGACAAGGCTTTCAAACACCTTCTGGTCGAGTAATGTGCCGTACATGGTCGTGGAATAGTAACCGGGAAGTAGTCTGTCGCACAATATGGAAAGAACGTAGAATGCTTGCGTTTCGGAAAGGTAACTGAGACACACTTACATTAGCTTTGTTCGCTCTTATGAGTAGTGGACTTACATACATCAACAATGCTGCCACAACGATGTTCATAGCCTGACAGTAGCCGACCTCTTGATTCGTCCAGCTGTAGGCTGTCAGCACTCTTCGAAGCCGGCCAATGCCCTCCTCGCTTTGAAAGCCGGCATATTCAGGCAGACTTCGATTGAGATCTTTCTCGATCTCGTCGATTGCGAGGGATCCTTCGCCTTCGTGCTTGACAAGTGTTTCTTGATAGAGCTTTGGCTTCTGGAGGCGCAAGTAGAACGAGCCTGATGCAAGCTCCCACATCTCACCGCGCAGCAGATTCGGAAGGCCAACTCGAATTAATCTGTGGAAGTCAGGCTGTCGCACGAGCGTGGTGTTCCTGCCATTTTCTTTCAAGTATTCGTGCCACAACCTCATCTTGCTTCGGTCTCTGAGCTTTCGAATGTTACCCGGATACTTGAAGATGCTTCCCAAACCGGTGTCCGGCGGCATTCTAGGCGTACCGTGCGGCTTCTCGGCTGTTGGCTCAGCCTCGAAATCATCGTACAAGAAGTATTCGGAATAGCATTCCTGCGCAACTGTTCTCATATTGTCGACCTCTTTGATCCCCTGCCTGAGGCCTCGCTTGAGTCCATCACAGAAGCGCTCGCATTGTTGCCGGCTGCCCTCCAGCTGAATGGTCAGCTTCGGTGGCGCAGGAGCTCCAGGCTTGCCCTCACTGCCCGGATCGAAGCCGTTCCAGGTCGTGATGGACAGCGCAAACATGTAGCTCTGGGTGTGCAGTCTCTCCACGCGTCGCACGGCACATAGTGGCAGGGTGAAGCCATTGCCGGCCGGACCTGTGCCATGCGTTCTGCCTGTGAATGCGCTGCTGGCGCTCGTGCTTGCCGTGTTGACGAATGAAGTGTTGACGGTCGAGAAGCATAGGAATTGCTCACTCAAATGTAGCTGTCCGACATAGTGCGTGCCGCGCTCTCGATCCCAATTGCTCTTATCCCAATTGCCCGCTTGTCCCTTCGACACGCTCCCTTTGCGCTTCGTGGGCAAGGTGAGCTCGGCTGTGATTTCATACAACGGATTCTGACTGTCCGGAAGGCGGAATTGGTGGCGAAAGAGTTGTGCTTTGGACGGGCGACCAGAGCTGCTCGAACCTAGCGGACCAGGCAAGACGGCGGGATCAATGAGCTGTTGTGCCTTCTGGACGAGGTTCTGGAGGAACATATTGGCCCAGTCACCTTGTGTAGACACTCATATCGCGTCGACGTGAGCAGAAGTCTAGGTCATTATTGTGTGTCCCAATTTACACTACATTCAGCGTCGATTTGGGTGGTTGTTGGTGCATAGATAGCGGTGGTATGTGTCCCTCAGCCCGCTACGCTGAGCTTCTGAAACTCAACCCTCACTTCTCAGGCACATGTCTTGGCATGGAAGAACGGCTGGTGGCGGAGCGAACGGATTCGTCATCTTCAACCTGATGACTTAAAGCAACATCTTCTCCTCCTTCGATGTCTGATTGCTGAACAGTATGCACAATATCAACATGTGCTGCACCCGACATTAGGTGAGAGACTAACAAGCCATTGGAAAGCTCACGTACATCAATTATGGGTAGGCTATCATTCTTCAGCACGCTAAACGATGCAAGAGCATCGATACGGGTATCAACAAGGAGACAGGCCAGCCATTCTCGCACAACCGAGCACACATCCCAAGCACACTATCCGATCTACAATCCATCCATCCAACCCGACTTCTCACGTCTCACAGTACAGACCTGATTAGAACCGCTGCATAACGGCAGCTGCCGTATTCTCGACAATCCCCGTCTCCATCTTCGTCCCCATCGCCGCCGGATAAGCCAGACTGCCGTCGAAGCTGTTCTACACCTTGCTGCGTCCGGTGTGGAGGGTTCTGTTGTTCCTGCGGCGGAAGAAGACCACGGTGGTCCACACCGCCGTAATAAACCACAAAAGCATATTCACCAGGTCTACCCATACCGCGCTCTTCATTCGCTGTTGGCCATGCTGTTCGGGTGTAGGGTGAGCTGGGATATAGATCTTGCCAAAGAGGCCGAAGAGGGCTGTCCACAGTATGCTGTGCAATGGGTCAGCAGATAGAGACAGGAAATCAAGCAGCAGTCGAGACTCACAACAAAACCCAGTCCCAAGCAAAGGTGAATTCGCTGGGGATGAAACGCAGGACACCATAGATGAGGACCGTGACGGCTGCTATGCCGGCGACAACCTCAGCAAATACCCATTTGCCGTCTGCAGCCACGCCCTTCTGGCTGCCATGGTGAAGATCTGTGCCGTACAAGCCTGCGACCGTGATGGCGAGGATGAACTGGAGGAAGCGCAGGACGAGGCGAACGAGGCCTCCAATGAGTCCGCCAGCGCCATCGCGGTCAACGACCTTATCGAGAACGCCCATGGTGGATGGTGATGCGCGTGGTAGGTCTGCCGAGGTATGTGGATGAGTGCGTAGGAAAGTGTTCTGTCGATGTTGTTGTTCTTGTCCTGCAAGTCGGAGTTGCAATTTGCTATTAGACGTTACTTATTAGGCCGAGGGTGCAAGTGAGTGAGTGTACCAGACACTCGCGATTGCGACCGAAATGCAGATGTAGGAAAGGGAAGTCGTGATCGTGGCTCGTGACTGATGAACGAGGCCGGCGTACCTTGTTTTGTATAGCGTACTGATAAAGGTTGCTTGCTCGCTGTAAATCGATCGCTCAGGCCACAATCGTCGCGGCCGTGTGGAACCGCATGCACTCTGTGACGGTCAACACTCTGCCTCTCAGCGTGTCGCCAGCACAGACGAATAGTTGACGAAGCGTGAAAATGCGCTGCTCCTGTGTGCTGTGTCTCGCTCGCTCATCAGTCGCGAATCATTACACTTCGAACCTGCTTGATTTAGCGCCTACGTCACAGTCCGTGCCTCGAACTGGCAAGCGCGACAGGGGTGCCATTGGCTGAGGTTGACGCGCCTCGAAGCAACCATGCTCAATGCTTCGACATCGCCATGTCGTGTTCCAACGACCCTCTGGCCGCCGGTTTCATCGTCTTCTCGACGCGCCATTGCGACTGCCGCTGTGTTTGAGCCTGACATGAAAAGTCTCAGGGCAAGGGACACGCGATGTCACAGGCAAGCAGAAACACCCGGACGCACCCTGAGCCTGTCGCGACTTACGAGGATGAAATGTTTCGAACTACTGCGTGAGCGCAGTGCCATCAAAGACCGAGCAGAGGAGTTTTCATCTCAAGACCTCAATCTTTTGAACCACATTTTGGCCGCATGAGTGCACGCCACCTCGCCATGTGTGCGGAAAGTGCGGCTTCTTGGCGGTCAAATGCCTCTCCAGTGTCTCGCGGGCAATCATCGTGTCCTTGCCGCAGCAGCCATACCGGCGACCAGGCAGTACAGGTTGCGCGGGAATAGCACATGTGCCAGGAGCAATCACATAGGCGAATCTGCAAGCGACACTGGTCACAGACCGCCTCCTCAAAATCATCGGGCTTCCTCGCGATCAAGATACAGCAGAGCTCTGAGTACCCTCCCCGGCTGCAAGCAGTTGAAGATCTTGCGTCGATTTGTTGCGCTTTCCGAAGCCGTACCTGAAGCTCTGGTGAAGGGACCGTCAACATCGATAGATGGAGAAAGTATGTGGCCTATGCAAGGCACGAGAGACCAGGCCAGCACTTCCTCGAATGACATCCACGGTCCATTCTTCAAAGAGCCCATCGTCGAGAGGCCTTCTAGCAGTCAATTTCTTTTCTTGGGGGAACAGCTGGAATTCATGTGTGGTCGAGTCCTTGGCTATGAGGAGCACAGAAGAGGACTGCACCGCATCCTCAGGTATCAACCTTCGAAGTGGATCGTGGAGTTTACCGGAGAGAACAACGCCACCATCCTAGCGACCCTCGCGAACTGGAAACAAGCTCATTTTTAAAGCTTTGCAAGCGCCATTTCGTCCAGTAACATTGCCAGGGCTGGCTTCACCGGCTGCGAGACGTTTATGTTGAGTTGAAAGCACCTTGACCGCCGACGGAGTTCGGATCATCAATTGATGGAGATGCAATTTGCCAGACTGAGTCTTGGTGATGCTACTCGCGAAAGGATCACGACACCCTTGGGTCTTTAGCGCTTTGCCGTTAGTCAACATTCCTACGCCGGCTGACCTTGGCCACTTCTGTGTGCTCATTGGTAGATGTTCACGCCAAATAACACTCACGTGAGTATTTGCGAGCGCTGCGCTCGTACTTACTGGTTGTCATGCTTGGGAAGCGGGCTTTGTCGTGGTGTGCCTCGATTACCCGAGGAGCTGCGTGCGCTGGCAAGGGCATTTGACCGGAATTGTAAAAGGTCAGCGCAAGGCTTAGCATGATGGCGTCTAAAGTGCCTCTTAACATGAGCAGGTCCGGTCATGCAACAATGCTGACCTTCAAATTCGAATATGGCTCGTTGGCAAGACGTTGTAAGCGCAAAGTGCGCTGAAGATCTTGCAAAAATTCCGAAGCAATGGAAATTATCAGATGAGGCGATCGCAACTGCTCACCAGGAACAGGCTATTGCAGGCTCATTTATCGAAGGCATCCTGGATACGGACACGAGAACGATCACAGCCTGTGGCAACGATGAGCTCCTTGCGCAAATGGCAAGCGGTCGCCTTTCGGCCTGCTCTGTTGTATCCGCTTTCTGTAAAAGAGCAGCCTACGCTCACCAGCTTGTGAGTCTCAAGTCGAAAACGAGACGGGAAGAAGGATACTTATTGTTATCGACAGTGCAATTGCCTACTGGAAATCAATTTCGAAGCCGCTCTAGCACGAGCAAAGAAGCTCGACGCTCACTTCAGAATACATCGCAAGCTGATCGGTCCGCTGCATGGCCTTCCATTTACTATGAAGGATCACTGGCACATTAAAGGACTCGACACGTCGATGGGATATGTAGGCTGGATTGGGACTCAAGGCGGCCGCCCTAGAGTCGAAGGTGGTGACGGTGACATCGAAAGTGAGCTTGTGAGCAGCCTACAGTCTCTCGGAGCCATACCAATCGCCAAGACATCGTTGATGCAAAGTACCTGGAATGGCGAGACGCAGAATAATATCCTGGGCTATCAGTGGAATCCTCACAATCGACATCTCTCGGCTGGTGGGTCTTCTGGGGGCGAGGGAGCGCTACAAGCGTTGCGTGGCAGCGCTTTTGGCTTCGGCTCTGATATAGGCGGAAGTGTGTCAATGCCTGCCGCTGCCAATGGCATTTTCAGCCTCAAACCATCCCATGGTCGTATCTCGATGAGAAACATCGCGAACAGCTCGCCCGGACAAATGACGATTCCGACTGTCGCAGGAATTTATGCTCATTCGGTAACGGACCTGCGCATGGTCTTCGATGCTCTTCTCTCCACGGAACCTTGGTTGCGAGATCCAGAAGTTCTTCCTATGCCATACCGGCATCCCGTCGCTCTGGACGCCACGAGCCTCACTTTCGGCATGCTGACATCGGATAATACAGCGAAACCTCATCCGCCAGTCATTCGAGCACTCGGCATTGTTGCTGGCGCACTTCAGCAGCGAAAACATAAGATCGTAGAGTGGTCACCAACAGCTCACGAGGGCGCCGAGAGCTTACATAGCTCGATCACCGATGCAGACCGGCGCTTGGATGTCGGAGAGCGTCTTTCAATCTCGGGCGAGCCAATAATGCCAGGCCTGGGGGAATTGCTTGATCCAGCCTCGAATCCTGCAGCGACAGTACGAGAGTACTATACGGCAGTCTCCGAAGTCCAAGAGTTCCGAGCACACTATGCGACAAGTTGGAACAGTACCAAAGCTCGCCCAGACTGTATCATCATGCCAGTGATGCCACATGCCGCTCCACGGCCAGGCATGATATATCACTATGGTGGGATTGCTAACCTCCATCGCTGACAGTGCTGACTTGCGTCCAGGATATTCGTGTATCATAAATCTGCTCGACTACTGCTCGGTGGTAGTTCCCGTGACTAAAGCCAATCGGCATGTCGACAAGGCAGATACTCAGTATCACCCGATGTGCCAGCAGGATGCTCAAACGTGGAAAGCTTGCAAGTGTTCCTGGGCTACTATTGTTTCGTTGCTGACAATGCGATCAGATGATCCGGAAATCTTCCATGGCACACCAGTCGCTGTCCAGATCGTCTGTCGGCGACTCGAGGAGGAGAAACTTTTGGCAATCGCTCAAGTCGTCACTGACGCGCTGCTAGCTTGCGAACTTGCTTGATATCGCAGGATCGTTCAAGAAGGTGCGCTCAGTGTCCCGCAGTACTTCCAGCACTTGCTTTAAAGTTGGTCTTTCCGACCCGACTTCTCCGGCGAGCCATTTTTCGCTCTTGAAGAATGTTGCTGCTGTTTCCACTTCTTCTTGCCATGCTCTCGCTATCTCGGTCAATATTTCTGACTGACTTGCAGATTCGCTTCCCACCACAAAAATCTTGTCGTTACTTCGTGCGAAGCGTTTCGTGCCTTGCGCTGCTCCTTCGTTCTCAGGGCTCCACTCTGGTGCATCTGCTGTACACTGCCTAATAAGTCCACGCACAGGTTTGGGCGCGCAGATGAAGTTTGGAAAAGCGATGTGAGGGTCATTTGGCCACTCGTTAGTCAGGCTGATGATGGGATTGCAGGTTCCTTCAAAAATGCAGAACAACATCAATCCCAAAGAATATACCATTGCCCTCTCTTGCGAGGCCGGATTCAGAGCGAGCCAGGGTACATTTCGACTCGTCAATATCGAGGCTGGTTCATATTCTTTTCCCTCTCGTAAGGACTTGCTGCGACACCCGCTTTCGTAGAATACGTTGAGAAGCCTCCTCGCGCACGAACGACTCGTATCGCTTGAGATCCCTGCTGTCGCTGCCTTCAGAGCACTCATGTGTTCAACATACATCCTGTATCGGACTTCAGGCGCTGACCATTCGTACCAGTTACCTCGCTGCTCGAAATCGATTACAACGAGATCGTCGTTGGAATCTATCAATGTGTTGTCTGGCCTCAGATCAGAGTAGAATGAATTACAATCGTGCCTGATGTGTATGAGTGTCGCTGTGATTTGCTTCGCCCACTTCAATTGCCTTTCGAGCGTCAGATCGCCGCGGATTCGGGCTGCAGGGAGCAAATCTCGAAGAGAGCCGCAACGATGGTAAGGTAAGATATACCCATAGACGCCGTGTTTACCGCCGAATGCTGATTTTTTGGTGACAATGTAGAGTGGTTTACCGATCATGTTCGAAGTTGGCGGGCAGATCAGCAGAAACCGAAGCTCGTGGTACATGAGAGCCATGTCTGAGACGCTGCTCTTGAAAATGAATTCCTGATCTCCTTTTCCTGTGATGTGCACCAGGCTCACTGAGTCATGGAGCTGCTGCAGCAAGCACAACTCTCCAAGGTCAATTGCTGGTGGCCATGCCTCACTTGATATGCTATCGATCCAGATCTCCTGCAGCTGTCGAAGAGACTTTGTCTGCCGCTCAAGATCGTAAGCTGGTTGTATGGTCAGGTCCATCTTTCTCGGATCAGCATCGATGGCACTGAACACCAAACAGGATCCAAACGGCAGTTTGCGATACTCATCCCAAAATTGAGGAGTCTTCTGGCAGTGGAAGTCCAGTGCGCTGCAAACCAGCTGTGAGATACGAAGCCTGCCAATATCTCGTCCATTTCTCAATACAACCGATCTGGACGACTCGAGTGCTTTGCGTAGCTGCCGTGGCATCTGACCCTGGTCTGGAAGATACACATCGAGGCGCATTGGCGGCAAGTCGATAATGTGGTTGGGCACGGCGTAAAGCTGCCGACCGAGCATGTTCGACCCGTCTATTCTCCATTGCGACGACGCTGAGCAGGGGTTATCACTGTCCTCTTTTGAATCGTTCGAAGCACTGTCCGTCCCTGTCTCTTCTGCAAAGCCTGGAAAAGAGGATATGTATTCTGGTTCAAGGAGAAGGAACGTCGGCTTGCTCACTGCGCTCACGAACGATGCAGAAAGCTCCATTTACGACGATACCACAAACATACTCACCGTTTGCAGTTCTAGTCATGCTCTCAAGACACTGAGGCGCTCTTGTGCAACTCCGAGATCGTCGTAAGATTTCGGCATGCGGCCTCTCGTTTGTCCCGCGCTGAGCTCACGTGGCTAAATCCATCAGCTGAAGATCGCTTCCGATCCTGGCTTGAGCTGAGAGTGACACGAACTCTCAACATGTTCCTGCATGCTCTGGACTCCGATTCGTCAGCATACCTGGTAATCCTTCAATCCTCTATCGGCCTTGACCGGTAGCATCATACCGTCATAAGCCGGGGAGCAACATCATCCCAACTCACACAGAAACTGGCCATGCATACTCCGTATCGCCTCCCGGAAAGGTCTCGGATTCTGTTACTCCACTACTAAGCAGAATTACCACGTGTGGTGCCTGTCCCGATCAAATGGTAACGCAACCTGCAGGACGCATTGGGAAGGTTTACTGACCCTGAGTCGCCGCAGGCTACCAGTAGCTTGGGCCAAAGGCCTCACACTCCAGACCAAGCCTGGCCTCGGTATGAGGACGTTGTCAATGTAGAATCAAGATGGTCATATCAAGACTGGCAGCCACAGATACAGTCCACGCCTTCTCAGTGGAGCCAGAGCGTAGCTGTCCATGGTCAAAGTAGAAACGAGCACAGACCTGTATCTGGAGATCTCAAGCAACGAAGCGACGCTACAGGCAGTGCGTCGATACCGGATTCAAACGTCTATGACTTGTCGTCGAAAAGACACATTGATGACCGAAACAAAGTAGTCGATCGAGCTTATGACAATCGAACGGTCACAAGCCAGCGTGACAAACAAGTGGAAATACCAGGTCCCTTACATACGACCTCGGTCAGGGAAACATCATGGTTTCCCCTTCACGAGCGTGTAGTGTCATCGACTGCCTCATCATCTGAAGCAATCCCGCGCCGCAATGAGGATGTCAATCTCAATTCACTCGCGGGCTGGCCTTCTGCGGCTGACTTCGACGATGAGGAAATCGAGGATGACGACTCTGCACCAGCTCCACTCAAGAGAAGAAGAGAAGAGGAGTTCAAAGCTGCAATTTTCGGGCCCTGCAGCAACACATGGACTGTGCCGGCACTCAAGCCTAGACGGAAGAAGAAAGCAACAGGGGATCTTTCAGCGCCGAAACATTACCATCGATTTATGGGCGCCATTCCACCAAAACCCCGCGGAAGACTCCTTGGACAAGAGCGGGAAGAGACTGCCCTTACTCGGCAGATCAAAGCTTGCGTGCGTTGTCGAATGCAAAAGAACAGGTGCGAACCGGATCCGGAGGACATTACACGACCATGCTTGAGATGCCAGCGCCTGGCAGAGCCTGCGTTGGCCGTACTGCCGTGTCTTCGCTACATCATCACCGACGCCTCACTGTATCGAGAGCAAGAAGCACCTTATCACATGTTCAGTCAGAGGTGGCAGACCATGGACATTCTCGACATCGAAGAATGGGCTTCAGACGAGATCAGAGTCATTGAAATCAGCCATCTGTTCCACTACGCACCCTACAGGGCGAAGATGCGAAAGTTTGTTCCTGTCGAAGGCGACATGATAACCGAAGTCTGGACAGATCGACAAGGCAATGTCAGGACACATGACATACCTCCATATGCTATTGCAGATATGAAGGAGCATATCAATGTAGTGCGACAGTTCATCGATCGCAATGTCAGCGAGTACATCGTCGCTGTTGTTGACAGGCTTGACCCACTCTTGTGGAATACTTATATGCAAGCATTCCGCCATATTGGTAGTGCAAAGGCAAGTTCAACTTATCAACTTAAGAACACAAGTGTCAAGCATGATACTAATGGCAATACAGGAAGAGCGGGAGCGAAACCTCATGGGCAACGCTTTCCGCCTCTGGGCAGCGTGTCGATCAACAAGCAACGAGTGTCGCATCGCTGGCACAGACACGCTGGACGTACCCATCGTCACAGATCCTTCTTCGCCCTGGTACCTACACATCCCGCCACCACCGATCCTAGTCGCGCAAGAAGAATGCATCTACTACACTAAACTGCTCCGACCGCTGAGCAAGAAAGTGCTCGATGAATTGCAGAACTTGATGCTCGGCAATAAGAAGAAGCACTGGCTAACCATTTACCTCGTTACCTTCATCCTGCTCCACAGCTGCTCGATGATAACCCGAAGAGACGCCGAATGCGCCGCCAAGTGGTCTTTGCCATGCGAATATGCCAACCCGCATGCCATCGCAGGACATCATATGGGTGCTCTCACTTTACTAGCGCATTTCCATTATTCGTGCAAAGGCAAGAGGCCATTTACTATGGCGTTGGAAGAGGAGGGCCTGGAGGAAGTAGTGAAGAGTTGTTCACTGAGTGAAGACGAGACGCAGTTTGTTCGAGAAAGCGCTGATCTTGTGAGGCGAAGGCAGCGCATGATGAGACATGTGAGGCAACATCAACTTTTCGGGCACGATTTGTTTTGGATTTCGCAATTGTATGATACGGATTGGGAGCCATCGGCGAGATATATTTGATCGATGATTAGTGTCTGCGGGTCAGACATGAGAATGACTGATGAGTGATGGCATGTATGATAGGTGATTGATGCAGGGTAGAGGTGAATTTGAGGCAACATTTGGTAGATCTTGCTCGAAGCAGATAAATCAAGATTTTCGAATGAAAAACAACGCCACCGCCATCTAGAACTTTACAACAGAACCTTAATCGCAAGAACCCCCAGCTCGTATGACTCTACCGTCGGCATTCCTCAATGGCCTGATGTCCCAGTTAGTCGTACGCTCATTGTCTTCAAACACACGAGCCCATGCCAGCTTCAACGACTCCGGAAGATCCCAGCACTTCTCGGGATTATTCAGCCAGATTCTGATCAAGTGACGCTCATTGTCAGCATTGTTAACAAATGCCTCTCGTCTGTGAAGGATGGCCATGTTGTTGATGAAACGCATATCACCCTTCTCCATAGTGGGTCGAATGGCGTGCTTCTCGGCAATGAAGTGTAGAGCATCAAGAGCTTCTGCTTGAGCTTCTGTTAGACCTGGAATGCCAGGTGTCCGAGGCTCTCTTGGATCATGTCCAACCAGCAAACGTCGCGAGAAGCTCATGATGGCTTTGTCATGATAATAGTAAAGTATCGCACGTTTGTAGAACGCAGGCTTTCGTCCGTAAGTGTCAAAGGGCCAGTCATCACGAGCGAGGACGTGGATGATATCTGGTCTCGTTGCTGCAAGCTCATTATATACTGTCCAGGCGGATGCAATGACGCTTCTGCCGCCTTGCGCGGAGCACTCTTGTGTGATCAGAGCCAAGGTATCAGTGACAACGTCGTTGTGGAATGGCTAGCATCGGTCAGTCTCAGATCTCTCGTTATGGTGACACCTATACACACCTTGTCTTTATTCTTGGGATCTTCATCCGTAACGTCCCTGGCCATAACGTGCATCAACATGGATCCTCTCTGGTCCTGCTTGCCTCTTCTCTCTGCGATGTAAGAAGAGACTCCAAGGTAGACTATCGTGTAGTCCTCCAGCGAGAACGCATCCGGGTTGAGGCCTCGCACAATGGTGAAGCCACGGCCATTATACACGTCATTAGAAGCGGTCTCTAGTCGCGGTCCCAATTTTGGCAAAGGAAACGTCTTTTTATCGGCTTCATCACCTTCGAGCTCGAGGTCCTTGAAGTGCGCAAGAGCTGCTGTGATCTCTGCGACGTCGTCTTCAGCTAGACGCACGATGAATTCGTTCTCATCCTGAAAGTCTTGGCTGCTCCAGATGAGTGGCCCATCCAGTCGTTCCGGGAATCCGGATGGAACCGTCTTTGGCAGATTGCCTGCAGCGAGGATCTTCTGGGTTCGCTCGTGGTATTTGGACTCGCTGATCTCGTACTTGATATCGGCATAAATCGTCTGGCCGTTGGTAGAAGCGTGCTCCCCATTGGTGAAAGGCTGTTGTCCATTGGTGGAAGGTTGCTCTCCGTTGGTACTTGCAACTTTCTGAGCATCAAGCAAGAACTTCTTACGAAGTCCTTGGGAGTAATATTCCTGGCCGGTCTGATCTTCCATTATCGCGAAATGGTAATGATTGCTTCGTCTATCTCAAGTCAAGGCCAATGAATTCTGGAATTAGCGTGTGAATAGAGACTGAACAGCAGAGTGAAGTATAGACAGTGTTAGTCCTGCTATAGCTCTCTATAAGTCTCTTTGTGTTCGATATGTAAAGATGGTGGACACCAAAAGTAACCAATGAGAAGCGCTTCAAATTCTTCTAGCCGGTCGGCAAGCATGCGTATACAGCCCGTGTTGGTGAAGTCGGCTGCGAAGTTGCCTTCAGGCACGGTAAGAGAGAAGTCAAGGTCTGCCTGCCAATGAAGATCTTTGCCACCAGGATATAGATCTATCTATGGACAGATTACAGTCCTACTACATCTTGGCTTGCCCAAGCGGAAACCTTCGTATGGACACAGTTCTCCCGGGAGCCAAGTGGACGGTGAGCGTCACGGGAAAAGGATCTTGAGGCCTCGTCAGGGTGAACGATCCAAGATCTCGCACGAGGCATTTGTGTCCTTCGATTGGTTGCGCAACCGGAGCGCAGCCAGCCTTGCACGTGGTCGCTCAAGTCGCGAAGAGGGTGGCGAAGGCGGACTTTGATCCATTCTTGGAGGTCCGCGTCTTACGATGTCGTTATCTGAAGTCCAAGTGGGAACAGTCCCTAGGTACAGCCTCGTCCACGTGCCGTAAGGCGAAGTATATGGCTCCGTCGGGAGGATTTGAGGAGCAGCTGAGATTGCTTCGACCAATCAACAGCTAAAGATGCGGTCGGCCCCATGCGGCCTGCCTTGCGAGGTTCATAAGAGTCTGGTTTGGTTCGCCCTAGCAATTAGTGTATTGCAGAGGAATGACCGCCGATCCTTCTTGTCATCATTGTGGTTGTTGAGTAAGCTCTTGCTGGCCCCAAGGAGAGATGTCGCGTTCGGGGTTCTTCGACACTTTGTCTGTGCTCTGAGGAAGGCACGGGTGCCTCCGTTCCGCTTGCCGGAACCTTCAGGCCCTGAGATCTCATGAGACTGGTGGCACAACGATCTGCGAAATTTTTGAACTCACATTTAAGAACGAAATTCATCTTCACCTCCGTCACTACCGACAATGAAGCGCAAGGCTGAAGACGCCGCAGCCGCCAATGGCCATGGCAAGAAACAGGCGACAGGCTCAAGCGGCATCCGAGCACATTTCCGCGATGATCTCTTCCAGCCAACTACAGTTCAGGGATACGCCGACGAATACGCCAAGCCCAAGCCGTATTTACACACGGTGGTCTCTGAATTGATCAATGATGACCTTCTTCGCTCCGTCCGGAACGAGATCCAAGACAGCATCCATTTCACACCCAAGGAGACAGACATCTACAAAATTCATCAGTCTGGAGACTTGGCAAATCTGGATGGCTTGCCTGCTTCGGCGCTGGAAAAATTACCCTCGCTTTTGAAATTGCGGGATGCGCTGTATGGCGCAGATTTCCGAAAATGGGTATCTTCAGTATCAGGCTCTGGACCTTTGTCCGGCAAAAAGACTGACATGGCTGTCAATGTCTACGTACCTGGATGCCATTTGCTCTGCCATGACGATGTCATTGGAACGAGGAGAGTGAGCTACATATTGTATTTGACGGATCCAGACCATCCGTGGGAAGCACAATGGGGAGGCGCTCTCCGCTTGTACCCAACTGATGAGGTCAAAGGCGAGGATGGCAAGGTATACAAATTGCCCAGATCCGATTGGAGTAAAGTCATTCCCCCTGCTTGGAATCAACTCTCTTTCTTTACCGTACAGCCTGGAGAGAGTTTTCATGACGTCGAAGAGGTGTACAAACGTGCAGCTGGAGACGAAGGAGATGATGGAGGCCGGGTGCGGATGGCTATCAGCGGTTGGTTTCACATTCCTCAAGAGGGAGAAGATGGATTTGAGCCAGGTTTGGAGGAGAAATTGGCGGAGAGGAGTTCCTTGCAGCAGCTCCAAGGCAAGGCAGATGAATTCGATGAGCCTCAGCAACAGTGGCTGTCGGTTGGTACATCAGCAGCCGGAACTGATGGCGATGATGAAGTAGAAATGACCAAGGAGGATCTGCAGTTCCTGATCACCTTCATGACGCCGAACTACTTGACGCCGGATACCGTGGAGGAGCTGAACGAAATCTTCACGGAAGAGTCGATTCTTCAGCTCACGAACTTCCTCTCCGAGAGATTCTCCAAAGCCTTGAAGGAGTCACTGGAGCATGCCGGTCCACAACAGCTTGAATGGTCCACATCTCGCCCTCCACACAAGCACCGTTATCAATACTTGCATGCGCAAGCAGCGACCAGCACCTCCATGGCCGGAATACCGCCACTGCGGCAAGTGCTGGATGTTCTTCTACCAAGTTCAGCTTTCCGCAAATGGCTTGCGCTAGTCACTGGCTTGACACTCCAGAGGAGTTCGGTCATTGCTAGACGTTTCCGCAAGAGTCTAGACTATCAGCTGGCGCAGGGGTATGAAGGAGAGAATCCTCAATTGGAGTATACATTGTGTCTCACTCCAACGAAAGGGTGGGGTGTAGACGAAGAAGATGGCGTAGAGAACGGTGAGACCAATGGAAACGGCAGCACCAAGAAGGCTGAGCGCGAAGAGGAGGACAATGTCGGTGGCTACGAGCTTTACATGGCGGGTGACGATCCAGATGATGAAGACGGTTCAGATGATGGCGTGACCATCCCTCCAAATGTCCAATCGCAGACTGGCGCGGGGCAGAGACGCTCAGCTAAAAAGAAGAAGGCCGATCCAGCTGTCTACCAGGCTGCAGGAGACGATGAAGACGATGGGATCTTGTTCAGCAATCCTGCAAACTGGAACACCTTGAGTCTCGTGCTGAGAGACAAGGGGACCCTGAAATTTGTCAAATATGTCTCTCAATCCGCTCCTGGAGATCGGTTTGATGTCACTGGCTGTGTTGAGGTCGAGCCAGACGATGAGGAAGATGAGGACTGAGGTAAGGCGCAGACGATCAAGTAATGCAAATCGGAGAAAACATCCCTGCTCAATCGTGCGCTCCGGATATTCGCCGGCCCAGTCAAGCCACTTCGACTTTTCTTTCCCCGAATTGAAAGCAAGGATGTGAATCCTTCACTTACGCATTCAGTGTCGACACCTGACGCCAGGTTCCGGGGCTCAGACAACCTTACAACTGTGAATGCCAAAATAATACTCCCTTAACTTCCTCAACAACACTGGCATCATCGCGCATGGACAGCGCTGGGCTGGACCGCATGCAGTCACAAGCACAGTTAGAGACCATCATGCGGCTTTTCATCTCAGCGGTGAACAGAAGAGACTTCAATGCCCATTCACTCGTGTGGACAAGGGTAGCCGAAGACTTCGTCGGTGTAATCGATCCACGACTACCAATGCAAGGGCCCGGCGGCCTGCGGGAGACGTACATGGAGGCGGTCAGAGCTCATCCAAATCTCGAGGTCGACATCTCAGAGATGATATCCGATATAGATGAAGCCGGCGGCACGGCCACGTTGTTTTGGATCGGTACCGCGAAAGGTTTCTACACGGATTTGACCATTTGCAGCACAGGGACAGCCGGCTTCAAGAGGGTTGAAGGGCAATGGTATATTTCGGGCCTTGAAGGCGCGAGAGGACTGAAGAACTTGGCATCTTGAGTCGGGAATCTGGTAAATTTGGATGAATTGCTTCCACATTCTCTCCCGTTTTTGCAACAACCTCTTGCATACCTGAGACGCCTGGCCACTTTCCGCAACTTGAACCAAGGCCGGAAGAGCCAAGCAATACCACACTTACTATTTGCTTCCTGGTTCCGGCGAATCGCAGAACGCCATCAACGAGAAGAGCCGGGCAACTCGGGTTGCTGCATCACAATGTCTTGAGCTTGCTTACTCTTTCGCTTGAAGGATTTCACCTCTTCTCGCAGCTCGGAATTCTCCTTCTCAAGATCCGCGATTCGCTCGCTTAGGGGTTCCATCTGTTCTGCAGCTCCGGCACTCAACTCGTCAATGATCTTGAGCACACGCCACAAGCGCAACACCACGACAATCGACCCAATTTCCTCCAGAGTGCCTCTTAGTAGGATATCAATTATTAGGCCAGCGACAATGACTACCGCATCAAAGCAGTGAAAGTAGGATTTGAAGAACCTAAGATTCGCAATCAGTGCTAGACCAACTGTCGTTCTTGGTGAAGAAGACTCACGCTGATCCAAAAGACCATATACTAGCCAACAATTCAACCATAAACAAGCACGAAAACACCAAGCTGACTATCCCAAGAACTTCTCCCACATCTTCGGCATCTTCCTTTCGAATATGCCCCTCGCACGCAAGTGATGTGATGAGCAGATCAGCGAAAATGCAACTGATGTCGAGAGCTACCAGTAATAAAACGGCGTAATGTCCAGTTTTGCTCGTCAGGAATCTCTTTGTTTGTCTACGCGCTGAACCGGCCGCTTGACTTGCTGAATGCTCTGCGAAGTGAATTCGATCTGAAGGTAGGAGTGGTCGGTGCTCATCGGTTTCGCTGGAGACCATGGTGTGCTGAGTGGGTTTGTTGGGATTCCAAATGAATGATCGAAGACGATCGCCTATGAGTTCTGGTCTTTGCGTGCTCAGCATTGTTGATTGTTATGAACATGTGATAGAGCTTGGCGTGCTGGGATGCGAAGTGGGTGACGCGGAGGGATCTTGAGAGGAAGGATCGAGCTTGGGGCAGCTTGTGGTCTTTCCTTCTGAGACATCCCAGGTCACTTTGACGCAGGCGCGCTTTCTTTTCACCACACGTCCACTGTCATGCGCATATGTTAGTTCTCATGAATTGCTGCGTGTGACGGGCTGGACAAACTGCCTGTCGTCCGCTTTTGCCTCTTGCTCGAAATTCCGCGAGACCACGTGCCGTCTGCCATGCGTGTCAGGAAACGTCCGGTTCACTCGACGGCGCCTTTGATCGGTCGTATCAAGAGCTTGGGCATACACTTGAGATTAGTGGAGGCGGCCGCTGTGCTGCGAGAGAAAGAGATAGTCCGGAAAGCCACTACGAGGTACACAATAGGCAAGCAGGCAACGACACATTAATGCCAACCACAACCCCACTTGCTCGTGAGTGCCGTCACACAGTCATGAATTTGGTGATGCTTCAAATGAAGCGCTGTACGGTAGACATGAAGCTGGTGAGCGATTAGAAGTGCTATCTGCGCAGAAATACTCTGTACGACTGGTGCAAGCAGTCCCTCAGTGGCCTCCAGTACTCGGTGTTTCACCAAGTAGCTGATGGCCTAAAACGATGTCAGCGTCACAAAGGGGAGGGAATACTTGCGATTTTCCTCCGCTACGACATCCTCGACCGTACGTTCATCGTCGCTGATGTGTCGCAGGAGAACGAAGAGTCGACTCAGTGCCAATGAGGGCAGGTCGCAGACTCGGCGACAATGCAAATCTCTGGGTCTCGCTCTCAGGTTCCCTTTTCACTCCAGCAAGAACACACCGCTCAAAGGACCATTCGTGCCATCCTCAATCCGAAGACCGAAGCCGCGGGGGACACTGTGATAATCGGGTCTCGAACCGCACACAAGATGATTCCGACGAGCAAGCCGAAACAAGCCGCCGGTCCGTCGAGGTGCTGAGTCCTACTCCTTTACCGGCGTCGAACCTGCCGACCCATCTCAAAGTACCGTGCCATCAAGAGGTGTCCCACGCCTGGCGGGCCACAACTTGATGGTAGAGCAGCGAGCCATGAGAAGTGCATGATGGAAAGTGGAAGGAAAGGAAGAGGCAGAGGCAGAGCTTTGAAGTTGGGGATTAGTGCTCAGCGCAGAGCTTGGACCAGCGCCGTTGCCTAGCCGCCTTTTGTCACATGCAGGGTCCAACGCGCTCAGGCCGCTTCACTCATTCTGACCAAACCCAGCGACAGCTCATCATTTCAGATTCGGTCCTGCACTCGCCAGGAAACCCAACCATTCCGAAAGCAGACGCGCAGAGAGAAGCAGCATGGCCTCGAGTGACAGCGGTGCGCCGCAGAAGAGACGCTCACCTGCTGAAGACGAAGGCGTATCGAGTAAGAAGCTCAAGAAAACGGACTCCAGCGGCGCATCCAGCAGCGAGACCGATGCCATCAAGGGAGCCGCGCCTAGCGAGACGGCCGCGCTGAAGGAGAAGACCACGCCAAAGAAGGTGAACACGCCGAACGAGAAGACCTCGACTCCGAAGACGGCCACCGACGCAGTACCAGGAGTCGGCTTGCATCTGACCGCCGCAAATAAGACGCCGCCGCGCGCAGATCTCATTGACACCTTCGATACCCGCCACTTCAACATGGGTAAGCCGTTTCGTCGTCAATATGTGAGATTTATCTTGCTAATACATGCACAGGAAACGAACCAGATGTTCCGGCGCCTGACAGGGAGCTCAAGAAGCATGGTGTAGATAACATCACAACATACGATTTCCGCATCCCAATGTCGCCCGAAGTTTTGGCGGAGATCAAGAAAGCCATTTCGAAAGTAGAGGAGGACATCGTGGAAATGGCCAAGGACAAGAAGCAGAAATTGATGTTGCCGGGACGGAAGACGACGAAGGGCAGGCGCCTCAAGGAGGCGGAGCAGTACAAGAGGCACCTGCTGGAAATCGTGAGCTTTGCTGAGAAGAAGAAGTAGAGTTGAAAGCGGAGTGAATTGTACAGACTAGTGAGCAATAGGAAATCTCATCGTCTTCACACGTTTCTACTTCTTTTCAAATGTCCCGTCCTCTGCCATTAACATCAGACTCGAGGTTGTCGAAAAGACTCGCGGCAATGGAAGCAAAGGTCATAAGACGCCCAGTTCGGGTGAAAATGAGGCTATTGTTTTACTCTCCACTCAGCCCTACTTCTGGTATATACTGCCGCTCTTTGCTATCAACGTCGTATCCAAGACAAATGCAACATGTCCACGACACCGGAGTCAAAGCCGAAGACCGCTCGATTTTAGGTGAGAACAAAGATGGTTCATGCTCTCCCCTCGGACCCATTTCTACTTGATGATGCTGCTCTCCGCATTCCGTGTTATATTCAGGGCGATTGAAAGTACTGGCGACACCGGAGTTAATACTAGAAGCTATCTATGCTAGGTGAGAGCAGGGCTGATTTGTTGTCTCTCCTTAGCCCATATTTCTGCTTTCTCACGCCGCTCTCTGCTATCAATATCATATTCAGGGCGATCGAATTTACCTATGACTCTGGAGTCGGTACCTGGAAGCTACCTGAGTGAGGTAGGAAGAAAGCTTTTCGCTTTACTAACCCCATGTCACTTCTTCTCCGATAGGCTGCCTTATGCTGCCGAGAGCAAAGTCCGGATTATCGAATATACCTGCAATATCGGAGTCATAGCCGAGAAAAAGCAGAGGCTGAGTGTGTTTCAGGCTATCACTTTGCTTTACTCCATTCCCGCTTCTTCTTCAACGGACGGTGCTATGCCGTCAGTATCGAATTGAGGTCTATGAACGACGACTGTGCCAACAGAGTCGGACCCTTATATATGCCTGGGAGGTGTAATGTAGAAACTCACTTCTATCGAAGACACTCTAAATGGTTGAGACAACGACGCCTTCCACATCGGATTGGGGCAACAGTCATTGTTCCCAGCCGTCGAATCGCTTGCAATGCTCAATCTGGGCCTTCTCTGATCTCAATTCTAGTCCCAGCCATAGTCTCTATTGCTGCCAAGTCGAGATTCCAACCGGATTCTTGCAGCTTGGTGTCATGCTTTCTAAGCAATTCTTTCGCCTCCTTCATACAATCTGAAAACACTTTCAGAAGAGCTCCGAAATGCTGTACGCCCAAGCCACCCAAAGGTCTCTCGATAACACACTCGGCCACCAGGACGGCCTGCCACCATGCCAGTATCATGTCTCGAGCTGTAGCGTTCTTCTTCGCTACTATGAAAAGGCTACACTTCTTTGGTTGTGAATACTTGTCGCACCATAGAATGTAAGCACTCTTTTCGTACAAATCCAGGATCTGGGTCAAATGCTTGTCGGCGAGACTCGAAGATTTGGTCTGACTGTGTTGTTCTCCGATGGCGTTTAGGAGTCGAGGCAGCTTCACGCCTACGGCGCACCAACCTATTATGCTATCCTTATCGTTTCGGAGAACACCATCCCGCTCGAAGATTCGTTCTTGACTTGCGATGAAGTCTGGTGTTGGGATACGCCCTTGTCGAAGCTGATGGAATACCAGTGTCGCCCGCTGCCTGCTCAAAGTCCTCATTTTCACTGCGCGAACAGCTCTCCTATTCGTCTCAAGATGTATAGACAAAAGCAAGATCAACGCCGTCCAGGTGGCGACAGGGGTGGTGATCCAGGAGATTACAAGACTGCCAGCCAACATTCCCACAAGCGTAATCACAGTCTCTTGGCTAGAGTCTTTCGCATTGAGTTCGCCCAGATTTCCTTGCTTCGCAAAGTGTGCGCTTAGACTTGCTTTCGAGCTCCCAGCCGCGACTCCACATAGTGATCGCAGAACGCTACTAAAGCTCAAGATGACCACTCGAATAGGCTTAGGGAATACTGGGGACATGCAGTCGAGGATGAAACCAGTGTCATTCAGAACATCTGCGAGCAGCCTGTACATTTTGCATTCTGGTTCCAAAGATGTGCCAAATCTGTGAGCGAAGAGAATTGTGGCAATTCGACCCACAGAATCTTGAAGAATTGAAAGAATGATCGCTGCAGTAGGTGATGCGGTCGAGTCGCCAACTCCAACGCTGGAAAGTACCGCTCTTGACGAGAGCAGGCTTGCTATACTACTCGAGAAGGCTTGTAGAGAATCCTGGTCATATTAGTGAAATCCTTCAAGATGCAGAGGTGACTGGCCCACATATATCTGGTACTCGAGATAGTCGTCGGTGACACTGTGAGGATAGCCAACTGGCAGGAAGACGTCGACTGTATTTTGCCATAACGACTTCAGGTTGGTTGGAGGCTTCAGCAGTGTCAGTTTTTGACCTCATAAACGATATCCAGCATTGTGCATACAATAACGTCCACTCTGCTCAGGCCCAGGTTCTTGGCCCCGCTCTGAACGTAACTAGCGGTGACATTGTCCGCTTCATCGAACTCCGTGATCCGGAATGAATGTTCTGCCATTGCTGCTTTGCATATCGGATCACGCCAACAACAAGTGTCAAGTTGTTGAGCTGTCAAGGATGTCGTTTCTCAAAAGCCGCAAGGCAGTCAGGCACACCTTAAATTAAGCTTCACGCTAAATTGGCGCGGGAAATGAAGCTTTATGAAGTCACCACAATGCTTCCGATCTGCTTCTGTTTCAATCGTACGCGACTGCGAGGACATCAACTACGACCATCGCGGTCTCGTCTGGAATCGCCGTCTTCAAATTCACACACGCGTCAGTAGACTTTGTGCATCTTTTGACAGGGGTGGAAGCAGAAACATGAGTCTGCCGGTGCTGCCGACGTTGATCGAAGGCGTCCTGCCTCCATCGCGGGAGAACTGGCAACTGATCGTTCATGCATTCCAATACTTCCCGCTGGCGAGTAACAGATATCGAGATCACAATGGTTCATCACTGATTCGAGACTCAGATCACCGCAGTCCAATGGGTAACTGATTGGTTTCCCAAAGGCAAGACATCAATCGAATCCAAATTCAACATACCTGGCAAATGGGCATGGCTCATTATGGAATGTCCCGGCTTCCTCGCAGTCAACTACTGCATGCTTACAATTCCGTACAAAGAAGGTCTCGAAGGTATGCCGTGGGCGAATTGGACAATGGTCGGCCTTTACACAATCCACTACATCTATCGGGCTGTTTTGTCGCCTCTCTGGCTCAACCCATCCATGTCGCCAATTCATCCTATAGTCTTCGCCTCAGCGTTCGCCTGGCAGTTGATTAATGGTCTGTCTCTTGGCGGTTGGCTAGCAGGCTACGGACCACGTACCGTCTACGACTGGGCGGGCCATCTCATGTATATCGAAGTAGGCCTCGTGATCTGGGGCTGGAGCTTCCTGGGCAACCTCTTCCATGACGATGACCTGCGGGAGATCAGGAGATCAGCGAAACGTCGCCAAGCAGAACAAGCTAAGAAGGACGGCAAACCTGTTGATGGCGTCGACAAATTGTATATGATCCCCAAGAATGGGCTCTTCCATTTCATCCTGTACCCTCACTACCTCTGTGAATGGTTCGAATGGTTCGGCTTCTGGATGATCGCAGGATGGGACTGTATCCCTGCACGAAGCTTCCTCATCAATGAGATTGCAACAATGCTGCCACAAGCTTTAGCAGGGAAACGATGGTATCTCGAGAAGTTTGGAAAGGAAAGAGTGGGAAATCGAAAGGCTATCATTCCCGGACTTTTGTGAGTCCGAGTAGCGAGGGTATCAAAAGTGGGCTATAATGCTAGTGAACAAAGGTTTTCCGCAATATGGAGCGTAGCATCTGCAGGAGCAATTCAAGTTGTAATCAGAATCTTTTGTGCAGCGTCTCAGATAGGTGTATGAGATCGGTCACTCGGCAATGCCTCCTGCCTCGCGATTCGACGAGGGACATTCTCAATTCTGGTGGCCCAAGTAGAAGTCCATGTCTTGCGGGTGATGTCTGTCAAAGCCGTTGTTGTTGTCGTGCTCCGCCAACTGCTCAAGCAGGCTCAAGAACGGATCATCCTCGGATTCATGCTGTCCAGACTCAGCACTTCCGCTGAACACGCTAGGTGTTTGCTGGTCCATGACTTGACCTTGATGAGAAGTGTCATATCGAGCGTTATTCTTGAGCGTGAGCGCTGATTGTATCGGGCTGAACGCGAAGTTGGGTGTAAAGGTGCCTTGGAATAACGTCGGATTATAGTCCGGCGCCTCATCAGAGTCATGTCTCCCATTGAACTCGTCTGTAATTGCAACTTCTGGCACGCTTCTGGGCGCAGCAGCATGCTCTTCCTCGATCGACGGTGGTAACATCGTATCAGTCGCTGGCTTTGGCGCTGGATAAGGTAGCGAGGATGTCGTTGAACGCCTCTTCTTGGGCCTCCTCTGGACACCCGAAGTGTGAGACATCGGCTGGGAGGGTACAGTCGGAGGGTATGTGCTCTCCTGAAGCCACATGTCGTGAGCATTGAACATTTGATAGCCTTCGTTTATCGGATCAAGGACGATATCGGAGAAAGTGACGTGTGCTCCGTCGATGTAGCATCCGGGATACCGATCGAAGAAGTCTTCCATCTGGAACACTGGAGAGAAACGCATCGGACTACTGGCCAATGACTTGACGAGCTGAGCATGACTGCCATATACAGCCTGTAAAGTGTCCCTCTGATGCTGTATGCCGGACCAGATCGAGCGAAGTTCCAGGAGCTGGTTCATTTCTCGGTTCAAGAATTCTGCGCTGTGACAGAAGGCATCGCCGTCTCGATATGAGAGATAATGTGCTCCATGCACATGGATCGTGCCGGCAGTGCAGATAGCATAGCCGACGAATGATGGCCAGTCCAAAAGTGCCGTGTTCTTGCCAATTTCTACAAGCTCGGCAATAGCGTTGGCATGCAAGAAACAGAGGTTGGTAGCTTCTATTTGCCATGATTGATGCTGTCCTGAGCCAGACAGCTCGGCCAGATCAATCGGCAGGAATGGTCGATATATCAGGCAGTGCACCAAGTGATAGATCAGTTTGCTCAATACCAGCGTGGAGCTATCATGTGATCCAAAGAGTGTGTCAATTGACGTGAAGACCTCCTGGGTAGCCGCCGCCCAGTAGTCTAGATCCGAACGAATCCTTGAAAGTGTAGATTGAGCGTGCCAGGGAAAGTGCGAGTCGCCCTTGACGCCACCAGCGGCTAGATAGCGGTTGGTGACGCCTAGTACCCTCACGATTTCAATGAGCATTGTGCCACTTCCTTGAGCTGCGTTCGACACTCCTGAAGCGTATGGCAAGCTCGAACCATTCGGGAAGAAGTTGCCGTCTGCCATGGCTTGAGATCCCTGCGGATGCCAAGCCGGCAGTCTCAGATATATCGACTCATCTGAGATCAGGGACGGTCTCTTCGAGCCGCTGACTGTAAAGCGGTCCATGAGATAGCAAGTCCAAAACAATTTTCGGCGTCCTTCCCGCTCTGATGTTGCAATTCGAAGTTCTGCTGGGAGCTCCCGATGAAGGTTCAATGCAAATGCCATGCTCACGGCATGCGTGAGGACCATGTAACAACGCTTTCCCCTGCCATTTTGGAAGTTTGCCATTGCGAGCAGTAAAAGGGCTTGCAAATTGTCGATATTCGGCTCGTCGACGTCAATCTGTGCCCTCGCTCGCACCACATAATCTTGGCTCGATCGCACCGCGCCACCGTCGCCTCCGCTGAGATGAGGAACATATCTGATTGCAACAGCGTGTATGGCATTCACCAAGAAGATTGGTAAACGGCCATCTCGTAAGCGCTGTCTTGTCGCCGTCTCGTCCAGAATATAATAGGGCTTGTTGTGTAATCGTGCGAAATATGTGTCAAGTAAAGCATCTGTAAAAGCCAAAGCTTCGCGTGCGGGAGGTGCTGGTTCAATGGGAACCGGTAGCGATCTGGACTGCCTCCCATCGAGGTCCTTCATATTTGGAATTGGCGGTGACTGCTTCATCGTCTCGGTATCTGGTCTACCAGCATCTTGTGTCTCGGCAGCAGAACCGGACGATTCTGCATCGGGCGATGCCTCCTTGTTTTCGTCCTTGAGACGTTTCTCCAGGCCGTTGACTCGTTTGAGCAAAGCTTCCAGAACATCGGTCTTTGGACCACGCTTCTTTGGTATAGCATCATATATGCATGGACAGTTGAACACCTGGCACGCTTCACATGGCTTCATTCTGTTGCATTTTATCTGCCGAGGTGTCAGCGGCAGGCTTCACGTAAGAGGAGTTCGGCCGGTCAGGTGGAGATACCTTTCTCTTTCGACAACTCTTGCAATTCATGGCCTCCTTCACGTCGCCGCTGGGCTTCCTGACCGGCAGGCGCTCAATTGGCCGCGACATAGTCGCCAAATCCGTACTGTTTTGTGCAATTGCCATCATCTTGTTGTCACCGCCGCGACATGTTAAGGTAAAGAAGCATAGCGGATGCCGAAATGATCCAGACAGACGAGAAGACCGGCACAAGTGCAAAGGTAGGGGCAGCTTTGCAAGTTAGTTCAGTAATGTCACATCTTTGTGGAGCCGGTGCGCCATACCGCGACTACGCTCATTTAAACTCATCATGGCAAAGGTCACACTCTCAGAGGCGGGGAGATGTGCAGGGCTGCGGATCAATAGTTGGCGCCGCTTGGACCTGATGCATCTAACCACGCAACATGAACCGAGGGCAGCACGGCAGACAGTTATCGGGCGGTGACCAGCAGATCCGTTGGCAAGCAAATGCGGTTCAGACATCAGCCGCGTGCGCGCTCAGACTGCTCCGAGCTCTTTTCTGGGCAGTCGGCCGCATTAGAAGAGCAGACATGCCAGGCAAGCAGACAAGCTTGTGCAAGAGCCCACCTCCCCCGGCCGCAGAGCCCGGAGGAGAAGCAGATTCCATCGCAGGGTGGCGGCAGCGTGATCTCATGCTTCGCTCAAGCCTGCGGCACACATATTGGGCCAGCGGGCAACGGAGAAGAGTGACTGGCCCATCTCGCGGATGGCCTGGCTAACGACGCAAGCGAAGTCTGACATTCTCTTTTCTGGAACGATGCTGGTGTGACGGACATGTGGAGTGAAGAAGAAGCGATGGAAGAAGCGAGACCAACCCCGGCCGAGCTCTGCACAGCTAGCCCTGGTCTGAATTTACCCGCACGTTGACGGCAGGATCAGGCCTGTTTCCACGTCGCAGCAGGATAGTGTACCTGCGGTACTTGCCATGTGTATGCACGAGGCCATGTTGCACGACCGGCCGAAAGCAATATGTTCTTGCGTCGAAAAGCGAGATACTCACTTTGGGCTGTTGTCGGCTGACGCGAAGCCCAAGAAACACCTTGCCTTGCCTTGTACGTACGTGCGTGCGTGCGGACGAGAACGTCCCTCGTGAAGGCCGCAACGAGAGAAATCGGGGACTCGTATTCCAGCACGAGAGTTCGACGGCTTTGCGCCCAAGATAGCACTTTAGCCTCATCTCAGCATTGCTGGAACGCTTCCAAACTTCTTCGATGCGGGATCGTGAATGTGCTCGTGACAACCACTCTCCTGCCGATCTTTATTGTCCCTTTAAAAACTTCCGGCCACGGTTTGACTACATCATTTGTCGCGCTATCGTTATAGCTCGGAGATCTCATTCGGGAAGGGCTTGAAATTGATGACTCTTGAGAACATCGGGTCCGTATCTCATGTTGTTAGCAATTGTGGATGTTGAGTGTCAATATTCAGCAGGAGTTTGTGAGTAAACCGGTGTTGAATGAAGAAGATGAGGTCCAAGTTTGCCGAAAGTTGTAGCTCTTGGCGGTCAAAAGTTGTCGAAAAGGCAGAACCGACCGGAAGCAATCGGTCCGAGATCAAATGTACCACTGCATGTTCACGAAACACATCTGACAATGAAATGATACCGGGTCAGGCGTGGTCTAACGAGCGTGGTCTCATAAATTTCGTACTACTACGAGTCATCTCGACTCCATTACAGAAAGGACTGTGATCTTCCGCACACGTAAGCAAGGTCCACCGCATCATCACGTATAAAGGCCTCTCCCAGCCGCCAACCTCACAAAGTCCCAAGGAATGTTCTCTCCCACCAAGCAGCGAATCATCTCTACGATTGTCCAAGATATGTAGTCGGAGCAGGGGTAGGCAGCCCAGCCAAGAGAGTCGGCCACTGAGACCGAGTCACCGTTCCCCTTGATGCCGTTTGAAAGATCGACAAAAATCTTGCCCGAGCGATTCGATGGTTTCCGTACCTTACTGCTATAATGTTTCAACACGGGCACTGCGGCCATCGACTTCTCGGCCGGCAAGGCGGAGATGACAGCGAATGGCTCTTCAATCTTGTTCAGATCTTCGAGACCACGCAGTTGCTTGTGACCCGCAGCTTGGAATCCGATCGTATAGACTGACGCAACGTCTAAGCTCGTCAAGGCATATATCGCTGCAGCTGCAGATGCTTCCGTGTTCGCAATTACAACAGCAGCTCTGTCCCGGTACGCACTTGGGATGAAGTCTCGGGTCAACGTCGCTCGGACGCCCTTCCATGTCACATTATCAGCTACAAGTGTCTTGACTCCATTCATCATTCGAACAGCAATGGTGTCGACCTGGCCAATAGCTGATGCCGCTTCCGTGAGCGTGGGCAAATAAGGTGCTCCGTCGACTGCTTGCGCAGGGTTGATGTACGCTCCTCCGAAACGAGATCTGGTGATGATAGATTCGATAGATCCACGTGGAGTATGCTCGACGGTAAGCAGTCGGTGCGGCAAGCTCAGTTCGTTGAGGCACTTCTCAAAGAACATTGCATGTCCATTCGTCCTGACGTGGCCGATGGCATACATGTCAAGCTGCGGCATCTGACCCATCGAGTGCAGCATTGAATTGATCTCAGCTGCACTCAATTGGCCAGGTGCTGCAATCATGGGAAGCAGTGGATGAGTGATTGGCGTGAAGACCTTGTTGAGCGTCCGCGAAAGCTGGCCAATTGCGCTCATGTTCAAGCCCGAAAGTGGTGGAAAAGAGTTGGAGCTCTGAATAGTCGAACGGAAGTACTCAAGCTCGTAGTTGTCTTCCATGGTGTTGACCAGCGCGATCATCTTGACCACGTCCCCGTAAACAGCGCCCTCTTTGAAGAGTCTCTGAGCATCCGGCGATGTCCACTTGAACTGGCCAGAGAAGTCGTGCCAGGCAGATATGATTTTACTGTTACCCTTCTCCGTGGCGAGCTGACGTCTGATGTTCTCAGGAAGCCAGAGCTCGACATCAATGTATTCGCAGCCCCATTGCATTGCCTTGCGCAAGTAAGTGTAGTACAGACCAGGGTCCTCCATAGGAAATCGGCCATTCTCTTTGGTGCATCTAGTAGTGAATATGATGGGCAGCTCTGTTCGCTGACGCAGTAACATGACCTGCTCACCGACATACTTCAAACTCGGCACGGATCCGAACTCCTTGTCCTTGGACGGGTCCCGCAAAAGGTCAACGCGCAATTCAACAGAGTCAGCACCAACAGATAGAATGTCCAGGTTCGGTAAAGCTGCACGAATGTCGGAGAAAGTAGTAGATAACAATGTCGTTCGTTGTTTCCTCCTCAGATCCTCATGAGGCTTAATCTGTCCCAGTACGAAGCCAAGAAATCTGGCCAGGTCCCTCCGGATTGGTGTCGTCTTTGTGTAAAGGTATTCATAGTCGCAAAAGGTAGTAAGCTCCTCGTCCCTCCAGTCCTGTATATCAATGCAGTGGGCCGTGATGAGCGTCCTCTGAATGTGGCGCAGAGACTCCGGCGCCGTAATAGAATCATTCTCCAACCCAAGCACAGCTTCGTCCGACCACCCATAAGCACCATCTATTCGGTCAAGCAGACGATATGTATATCCGAGTATGTCCGCGACAACGCGCGTGATCTCTTCCTGACCCTTGTCGAATAAGATAAGCAGTCGCGGAGGCTCATTATGAATGATTTCTTCAATCTTCATAACTCCATTGGCTTTGGTCATGGCAGCAGGCATAGGGCCTACCGCCATTGAAAAGAGAGTATGTTTTCTGCCTTCGCGACTGCGGGTCACCTAATGGAAATGTCACTCGCGCCTGTTGCCATGTCAGTACGCGCCTCGTATGCATGTTCTACTGGTTATGGTGTATGCTGACCGTGACCTAGGTGGGTGCTATGGGCGGTCCTGACTTGCTGTGCTTTGCTCTGGCCCAACCAACAACACATTGCGTGCTGGATCCGTACTGTTTCCACGCAGGTGGAACAGAGGCGGAAGCAGTGTTATACAAACCTGTCGCCGTTTAATTGTGCCGAGATGAATGCACGATGGAATTCGGCATCAGTAGTTTCGATAAGGAAGAACTAGGATTCAGAAGTGTTTGAAGTGATGACTTCAGTTGTCCTTCGAACCAACCGGCTCAACGAGATAGATTCTGAGACGGAAATTCATACTGCGAACGACATGCATCGAGGATGTGAGGTAACAGCTCGCGTAGCGGAAAGCTTGAAGGCCGGCTAAAGAGCAGCACGCGATCCACTCTCCAGGATCTGCAGCGGAGGATAAAAGTGCACGAATAAGAGGTCGCGCCTCCCACAGGATGCCGAGCGTTCTTTCCCAAAACTCTTGGGAGCCGGGGTCCTCCACATCCCTGAGGGTTTGGTCAAGCTAGGCGACGCCTCTGATGAGAAGAGCCTCCGACGCGTCTTCAACAACCAGCCACATCGACACCACACTACTGAATATGATTTTCCTCGCAAGCCAGTCGCCTACCAAAGCAGTGCGCTAGCGCGACCCGTGGAACACATGTCGAGCGGTAGGGCAGCACCTTTCTTCACGATAGGACAATGGCAACAACGCCTGAGCCGCGGCGGTATCATACGACAAAGTGATGGCATATCACGCTGACCTTTCAGCTAGACCATGATGGTCACCTATATGGCCTCTACCAAGACGCTGATTTTCAACGGATTCGGAAAGGCAGCAACGTGAATTCCACCAACGAGCAGGGCATCTCTCACGTACCGACTATTCCGTGACTGGGATATCTACCACCGAGCGATGTGACCTTGGGACGATCACTCCGTCACGTGTGACAGATAGACGACGACATGTTCGACGCTTCACTTTAAGTCTATCTTCATGCCTCAACACAGTCCAGATGATCGAGAGAATCTTGGCTGCAAGAATATCCTGGCTATTGACACGTCAGCTCATCACGAATTCTTTTCGCTTGCCATAATGTGGAAACTCACCCATCTAGCGTCAAACGGAATCTTGCTCGAATTGTAATTCACAAATCGTGGCTCGAACTCGTTGTTGAACTTGAACAGGTCCTCCATGGCTGAAGCCCATTTCACCAATCTCCCTTCTTCGTACGCCCGGCCCCAAATACCCAACCCAAGCGGCACGTTGAATTCGTCAACATCGATAGGAATAGTGATGCCCGGAAACTGAGCCGCATCAAGTACACTGGCTATACTTGACGATGCTCCCCCTCCTCCAGAATTGGGGATCAGAACAGCATCCAGCTGCATAACTGTACCATTCGGCAGTTTGTATGCATATGCTCCATTAATGCAAGCTTGAGATCGCGACTGCCGCCAATAGAGAGCTTTCCAATAGCGTCCGTCCGTCACACCGGCAGTAGCTACGGCAGCTGTCCTGCACGCTCATGCGAAGCAAGGTGTTAAGAGAACGGTCCATTTGCTTACAGACTAAGTATACTATTTCGAAAAGTCCTCACAGCCCAATTCACCTTTCTCTTGCACTGTTTCCATCTCCTTAGCCTGAGAACACCATGTTAACCACGTTAGTCCGTAGACTTTTGTGTGTCAAAAGGTAGTCCTCTTGCACCGTAAGCCTAGGTCCCTAATAATGCTTGCCTGTGCGAATGTTACGCTTCCGGTCGCGGTGCTTATACCACTTGACGCGCTTCGGGCCTTCCTTGCGGTGGGCATCTGCAAAATTGACGAGTGCATCATAATATTCGGCTCCATCTCGAACCAAAAAATCGTAGAGACAAAGACTACGTATATGCTCTGCCAAGTCAAAAGGCACGCTAATGCGAAGTATGTTATTAAATTCCTATACCGCATTAAATTTAAAGCCCTTATATCTTTTTAATGTCTGCAATATCTAACAAATCTTCTTAAAATTAATAAACTCTAATAGAATTAGTAGATAACTACTAGGACTATTAGAGCCTTTAATTCTAAGAATATTAATATAGTATAAGTAAGAATAAAGTAGCTTATTAAAGTTTAGGCTATTAATAAAATATATATATCTAGGTTAGTTATTATTCTAGTACGTCTTTATAAATAGTATAAAAGAGATTAGTAGTAAGAGAAAATCTAGGCTAGAAAATAATAGATATAAGTAAATAGGTAGTATATATAGACTATTATTAAAAGCTTATATATTATTAGAATTGCTCTAGATATAGAATAGATTAAATATTAATAAGCCTAGCGTTAGATATATAAATATAGGTATTACTACTTTATAGCTATATTTATAATAAACTATCTAAAGATAATTATCCTTCTATACTAGTATATATTACGTATATAATATACGTTTTTCTTATAAGTTCTCTTTAAGAGTATCTTTAGTATTTAGCTTAGAGGCTAAATTATCTAAATTCTTATAATTACTATAATCTAATTTAGAGTTATTCTAAGTATCTAAATCTTTAGTATTATTTATATTATACTAATAGACCTTAAATCTCTTAATATCTTTATTAGTTAAAGTAAGATCTAGTAACTTACTTAATCGAGTAAGCGTATAGTTAGAGTAGATAATCTCTAGAACTTAATTAAACTAATTATCTATAGTAGTATCTACTTAAAACTTATTTATAGCTTATCTTATAATTATAGTCTCTTTATTACTATAAAACTATACTAGCTAAATAGCTAAGTATAGTATATAATAGTAGTAATCTTTTCCTATTAGAAAGATATATAACTATAGTTATAGTAGATAGAATATTAACTTTACTTTTCTAATATATACTAACTTATCTAGAGGTATCTCTTTCTCTTTCTAAGTAGAATACTAGATAGTAATATCCTTATCTAAGACTTTATATAATCTGTCCTTAAACTTAATAAGCTATTTCTACTTTTTTTACTCTATAGAGTTATTATATTTAAGACTATTTATACGTAGTATAGTATTACTAGTCTATAGATAATCTATAAAGTCGAGGTCGAACCTATACTTTATAGCTATAGTACTTACTCTTATACCTATATATAGTTTCTTAAATACTCTTTCTATCGAGCTATTCTACTAGTTCTAAATCTAGTTAATTAAAGACTTTCTAGAAATTAGTTTTAGATAGTTCCGAGAGTTAAAGAACGTATTAGTCCCTAGTACTATCTATTTACTATTAGAGTATAAAGCTTAAGATAAGCTATAGAAGTAAGTAGTAAAGTTCTTCTAGTTAAATATAAATATAGCTATAAGTATTATAGCCTTTTAGATAGTTAGTATATATATTTTAAATAGTCGAAGAGTATATACTAATAAGTATAGTAAGTCGCTATTATACTAAGAATCTATTCTTCTTTTTAATACTATTTCTAGTATAATAGCTAGTAGCTCTAGTAAGTATAGAAAAGAGACTAAGTAAAATAATATATATTCCTTAAGGATAACTACTACTATATACTATACTTAGCTATTTAGCTAGCGTAGTTTTATAGCGATAAAGAGACTATAATTATAAGATAAGCTATAAATAAGTTTTAAGTAGATACTACTATAGATAATTAGTTTAATTAAGTTCTAGAGATTATCTACTCTAACTATACGTCTACTTAATTAAGTAAGTTACTAGATCTTACTTTAACTAATAAAAATATTAAGAGATTTAAAGTCTATTAGTATAATATAAATAATACTAAAGACTTAGATACTTAAAATAACTCTAGATTAGATTTTAGTAATTATAAAGATTTAAATACTTTAGCTTTTAAGCTAAATACTAAAGATACTCTTAAAGAAGACTTTTAAAAAAATTATAGATATTATATATAAGATATATAGTAGTATAGAAAGATAAGTATCTTTAGATAGTCTACTAAGAATATAGCTATTATAGAGGAATAATATATATATAGAGGTTCCTTATAAGAGTTAATATATTTAATAAAGAAAGAAGCTAGGTTCTAAGCTAAGTTTAAAAAAAAAGGAGTAGTATATACTAAGCTACTATTTACTTTAGAAACGCTAAGCTCTAGCTACTAGCTAGAGTTTATATTCTAGAGCTTTACTTTTTATATTATCTCTCTTTTTCTTCTCTAGCTATATCTAGCTTATTTTAGCTAACTTCTATAAGAAAATAGTAGGCTTCTAATATTCTTACTTCTAGATTAAAAGTATATAGAGATCTAGTAGAGACTAACTATTTTTATTTATAAATCTTATAAAATTTCTAAATTAAAGAAACGTAACTCTTTCTATACTAATATTAACTTTTTAAAAGTTTATCTATAGTTAAGGTTTACTATAAGTAAAGTTTCTTAATAATAGAAAAAGCTTTCTCTAACGCTAAGTTTTAGTATTCTACTTAATATATATTAGATTTAAAGTAAGCTTTTATAGCGTTTATTTTAAAGCTACTTTCTATACTAGTAAAGTAAGTTTATTTATAAACCTTACTTATAAAGCTATATTTAAACTTCTAACTTTCTTTTTAAACTCTTTTTTCTTTTTTAATAAATATATAAATAAAATATATATTAATTACTTTCTATAAATTCTTAGCTACTAGAAATAGTATACTAACTATTTATAAATAGCTATTATTATCTACTATATTAACTATACTCTTATAGATAGAAAATATAAAGAGTAAGAAGTAAGTCTTCTACTTCTAACTATTTTTAAGTTAAGTCTACTAACTTCTCTAAAGTATCTATACTTATACCTACTAGAGTTATAAGTATTTCTACTAAACCTATAAGCTACTATAAGGTTTATTAATTCTAGTCGAAAACTTCTACTAACTACTTAGTCCTAAAATAGTATTTATTACCTACGCTTTCTAAACTTATACTAGAAATAATAATATAGCGTAAGTTACTTCTAATTATTTTTATCTAGCTTACTAATTATTCTATAGCTACGCCTACTATAATAATCTAAAGAAAGTACTTAAAGCTTAGAAAGCTTTAAG
>WRNY01000090.1:0-73551 GCA_012978405.1 Pseudocercospora macadamiae | reverse complement strand
TAGACTTTAAAGTAAGATACTAAAAGTCTAATTCCTATAAAGGCTTTATTAAGTAAGACCTTATAGCTATTAATTTCTAGTCTATTTAGTAAAGTATTTCTTACTACTATATATACTTCTAAAGCTTCTAGCTAGAATTCTATTAGTATATTTATATCTTTAAGTATTATTCTAATATACTCTTCTAAGGTCTAGATAGATCTTTCTATAACTCTATTCTAGATAGAATTATAGAGCTTAGTTATATAAATAGATATCCTATATTTACTTTTCTATTATTTAAGTAAAGTAAGTAATTCTCTTACTCTATTACTCTTTACTATCTTTAGAAGATTTCCTAACTAGAGTTTAACTTTCTTTTTCTAGTTTTATAGATATACTAGTATATTATCTCTTATTTTTAGTAGGTAGGTCTATTTCTTTCTTAAGAAGTTATCTATAATCTTAAGCTACTACTTAAATCTAAGTTTTAATATAAGAAGAAGTCTATAGATATTAATAGAGACTAGGGATAGCCTTTAGAGTTTCTTTTCTATTTCTTTTTTTTTATACTTCTTTATTTTTATAAGTAAGTATATTCTATAAAGTTAATATTCTTTTAGTATAGAGATCTCCTTTTAAAAGTTAGTAACTTTATAAATATTCTTTAGAAAGCTATTTCTAAAGTATATATATCTTCTATACTATAGCTTCTACTAATCTTAGGTAGTATTAAAAGTATATATTTTATTTATTAAGTTTTAAGAAAGATATATAGCTATAGTCTTTTCTAAGCTATTATTAATTTCCTTAATAAATAGTACTTCTCTAGATATTCTTATCTAAATAAGTAGTTTTCTAAAGTAAGAAATAAGTATAAATTTTAGTAGTTAAATACTAAACTATTTACTAAACTAATTCTATAAAATAAAGTTAACTCTAAAACTAGGTATAAGTAGGATACTATTAAGTATAATCTATTTCTCTTTTTTTCTACTTATAACTACTTTTCTTTTATATATAGCTATAAGATAGCTACTTCTAATTTTAATCTATTTCTTTCTCTAAAGAAGCTTTAGTTCTCTAAAGAGTAATTCTTAGTTAGTTATATAAAAGGAAGTATAGGAATTAAGTAGCTATTCTAATAGTATATATTTACTTTTTACTTCTATAGTTAAGTATACTACTTTATTAACTTCCTTATTATCTAATAGAATAGAAGTTTTAGAGGTAGGTTCTTTTTTCTAAACTATAAAAGCTTTTCTAGAAAGAGTCTTTCTAAATATTCTTTTTTCTAAAGATTATACTTTTAGGTTAAGTTTTCTTACTATTTCTTTTAGCTCTTCTTTATCTAGTAAGAACTTTCTTCTATTTCTTAATAGGCTTTTTCTTCCTACTTTATACTACTTTAGCTTAGGTTTAGTAGCTTACTATTAGAGTATACTAACTAAGTAGATTACGTAATAACGTTACGTAATACTAAGCCTAGTTAGGCCTATATATATTAAGATCTTTCTCGATTACCTAATTAAGCGAGGTTATAGTATTCTTTTAGCTAATTAGAGTTAGTCTCTTATAATTATAACCTTATTTACTTTATAAGCTTAGTATAGTTATTATACGTTTAGCTAGAGCTATAGATTATACCTAAAGTAGCTAAGCTTTAGGTATAAAAAGAATTTAGCTATAGTATAATACTAAGATAGGCGCTCCCTTACTATAGAGTTACTACCTTAGATTTTAGACTATAATAGCTACTTATATAACTACTAAAATAGAGTAATATAGAAAGAGCTATAATACTTAGTAGAGTTACTACTTTAGATTTTAGGCTATAATAGCTACCTATATAACTACTAAGGTAGAGCGACGTAGAAGGAGCTATAATACTTAGTAGAGTTACTACTTTAGATTTTAGGCTATAATAGCTACTTACGTAACTACTAAAGTAAAGTAATATAGAAGAAGCTATAATACTTAGTAGAGTTGCTACTTTAGATTTTAGGTATAACTATAATATATACGCGTTATAACTATATAGTGCGCTATAGCGCGCGATTACGTAATTTTTACTATCTAGGCTTTAGGATAAAGCTTCTAGAAAAGAAAAGTAATTATTAGAGTATACTAACTAAGTAGGTTATATAATAACGTTACGTAACGCTAAGTCTAGTTAGGCCTATATATATTAAGATCTTTCTTAATTACCTAATCGAGCGAGGTTATAGTATTCTTTTAGCTAATTAGAGTTAGTCTCTTATACTTACTTTACTTTTTCTAGATCTAGGTATTCTTTTATCTAGTAGGACCTTTTATAAAAGAAATAATTAGCTTTACTACTTCTTTACTAGATCCTACCTTTTATAAATATAGCTATCTCTAGTATATAGAGTCTTACTTTATATAACTTAAAAAGATTTAAGACTTAGTCTAGTATTATAGATTATTAGGCTAGGATTATATCTTTAGTACTCTTATATTATAGTAGAAGAGTAGTAAAAAGGTATTTTATCTTTCTTTCTAGCTCTTTATAGTAGGCTTTCTTTAGATTAATTTCTAAGATCCTTCTTATAAGGCTTCTAATATAAGTTTATACTTTATAGATAGTCTACTTTTCTAATATTTTAAAGTTAACTAGTTCCTATATAATAGCTATAGTATATATAGTATATATCTTACTATATCTTATTTTTATTCTATTCTATATCTAAAGAGTATTCTTTAGATCTAAGACCTTATTTTAGTTATCCTCTAAAAAGTAAATAAATAACTTATACTTTATAGTTATATTAGCTTTCTTCTACTTAGTACTATATTATAAATACTTTATATCTAATAAGGTTAGTATATTCTTCTTTAGTATTCTAGAAGTAAGAATATCTAAAATAACCTAGAATACTTCTTTACTTTCTAGATTATTTTTCTATAAGCTAAACTATATTCTCTAGTTCTCTTTTAAGAAGATTAGTATAGCTCTTTTCTTACTAATTCTACTTTATAAATCTATACTATTTCTTCTTTTAAAATTAAAACTTAGAAACTCCTATTTAATCTAATATAATAGTTTCTAGATAGCTACTTTCTTTTAATCTAAGACTCTTTTCTTTTAGAGAAGTTCCTAACTTTCTTAAAAAGGAACTTCTATCTAGATCTAAGATATTAATAGTACTTAGTACTAAGTCTAATACTTAACTCTTCTACTTTAAGCTTAGGCTTATCTTTTCCTTTATTCTATAGTCTAATAATCTAATACCTTATAAGGTCTATTATATACTATAGGTATATCTTACTAGGCTCTTCTACTTTATATATATAGAGAGCTTCTAGTTTTTTACTTCTTTTCTACTTCTTTTACTCTTACTTAAAGTCTTATAGAATTAGGAGAAACCTATACTACTAAGACTCTTCTTCTAGTTACTATATAAACCTAGGCTTATAACCTATTATATTTAATATAGTAGGAAGTTACTAAAAGAGAGTCTAATAGTAGGAACTAATATAGTTATATTTATTAAAGTTCTATTTACTTCTAAGATCTATTTTTATTAAGTATATTATATAATCTAGTTATATACTATATTACGTAACCTAATTATATAATATATCTTTACTAGAATAGTAGAGTAAGCTATACTTTCTAATAGTAGCTAATATTACTTCTAGGCTATATTAGTATATAAGTCTAATATTTACCTAGCTCTAGGCTATTATTTAAGTATAGTTTAGTATATAGTTTAGTATAATAGTACTCTTAAGTAATAATCTAGCTAGAAGTAAGAGTTACTAGAGTAAATTTCTAATATAAAGTCGAGCGATAGTAAAGTCTATATCTTAATAACTACTTTTCTAATTAACTTATAAAATAGATTAATCGAAAGCTCTTCTTCTAAGTATATTATTTAATTTTTTTTAGTAGTATTATACTATATTAGCGCTATTAGTACTTAAGAGACTACTTTTAATTACTTTATCTATTTACTTTAGAAATCTAGCTTTAAAAAGAATTATATAGTACTTCTATTTATAGGCTATTTATAGTAATATTTATAGCTATAAAGATCTTTATAAAAGACTCTTTACTAGTAGTTAGAAGCGCTATATAATTCTTAGAGCCCTTAGTAAAGGTATTTATAAGTTATTTATAGTACTATTTATAGCTATAAAGGTCTTTATAAAAAGCTCTTTACTAGTAGTTAGAAGCGCTATATAATTCTTAGAACCTTAATCTACTTTTTAGTACTCTCTTTAACCTAGATATACTATTTAGTATATAATTATTATACTATTTATTATACTATTTATATCTACTTCTATAATTTAGACTTTAAGCCTTTATTAATAAACCTATTACTAGTACTTTTATTAAATTATAGAGTATATAGTCTAATAGTATAATACCTTATTTAATATATAGGTTATATAATAGATATATCTAGTAGATACGTCTATAGTATATATACTAAAAATATAGAAGTTCTAGGTTTAATATCTAGTATATTTATTATCTATAGACTTCTATAGCTAGTATAATATTTATAGACTTTTTTACTAATTTATTTACTTAGGTAATTATTCTTTTTACTATAGAAGTATTTATAGCCTAGTTATATAATATTTATTAGCTAGTTTATTTATCTATTTAATCTTTCTTTTTAGTATAAAAGTATTTATAGTCTAGTTATAAAAGTATTTATATTCTATTTAAACTACTATACTTTAATCTTTAAAACTCTAAGATATACTAGTAATAGATTTAATAGATATATAGTAGAGGTAGTAGTAGTAAATTAAAGTATAGTAGACCTATTTATAGATTATTTATAGTACTATTTATATATATTTTTTTTATATTAAAAAGTAGATCTTTCTACTTATTTATAGCTAATTTACTAGCTTATTTATAGGTTATTTATTATATTAGGTTTTAGATAAGCTAATTAGATAATATTTTTAGAGACTATAATACTTATTTATAGGCTATTTATAGAGATATTTATATATACTATTCCTTAGAGTATTACTTATATATTTTATAGAAAGAAATATAATATTATTAAGTATTATGCGAATAGAGGCACAAATACACAGCGACTAGACGGCTATTAATAATGTTTAAGAAGTTTGAGTTTTGGCCGCTAGTAGATGCGGGCTTCCTTAACATCCCTGTCGACGCCTGCAGATCACCCGCGTCACAACGCAGATCCTGCTTCAACCTCTTCGACTCCACCGCTGACGAGATGCGGCTCTCACACAAGCTTTGCACTCGATGAGCTTCTTTCACTACATCATTGTGTACATCTCATTCTGCCGTACAACTCCGGTTCGACAGCCACATCGCACCTACGGAGCGCGGTCCCCCATGCCTGTTTCTAAGCAGCAGCTGCTCGGCCTTTCAAGGCAACGCTACCCATCCGGACCTCATGCCGTTACCTTATGCTGATGTGAAACCCATCGCAGCTTACGCGCCAGTGAGCAGGTGCTGCTCACTCTCGCTATGCACATTCGTGGGTTCCGGCCGAGCATTTTCATTCGGTAAGCGGCAGCAAGGATGCGCTGAGGAAAGCACCATCATATCACGAGCCCTTTCCTTTGCTCATTACTAGGTTTGCCTCTTGTCATTCTTCCTTGCTCTCCTCTGTTTTTCGCGCTTGAACCTTTTCAAACACATCCATTTTGGACCAGTGCTACCAGATCATTCGAGCATATTTCAACCGGTTGTCGAACATACGATATTCATCGAAGCATACTCCACTCGATCGATCGCAATGGCGCCAGTGATTTGGGGTCTCGACCTCAAAGAGATGCAATGGGGAAAGTTCAAGAGCAGTTATATGTGGAATAATGAATACCATTTGCGAAAGACCAAGTTCGTGGTGTACCAGCTCGCAATGATCTTCTGCGTTGTGTCCGAGTCTCTGGGCACGGCTGCGCTTAGTGGTGAGTGATATCGTAGATTGCTCACATACGAACACGACTAATACTCTGAAGACTACGTCGACAGCCAAAGATTCGTCAAAGGTCTCGATCGCACTGTCTACGTCTACAACAACGATTATATCGGCGCAGCATCTTACAATATCTTTGCTGGTGTCTTCGTCGCTACTATCTTTGGAGCAGCCTTCTTCTTCGATCTCTTCTGGCCGGAACGAAAAGAATCGAAGGGTGTTCTCATTGCTTGGAAAGTGTGTGGCATTCTGTCGGTCATATTTTGGGCTGCTTCTTGCTTCACATTGACAGTCATCACGGCGAGACATTGTGGCTATTTTCGCGGAGCCGACGAGCAGTACGGACAATCTTTACTGTCACAGTTCCACAAGGATGGCGGTACACCACTTTGCTACAGACACAATGGTCGTGCGGTTGCCGCAGTTGTATTTCAGTGGCCTGCTCTTCTCGCTGTAATTGGAAGGTGAGTCGGCCCGCGATCCTAACACAGCAGATGTGATGGCTGACATCCCTCAGCTGCATTCTTCTATTCTACTCGATCGATCATATCGAGAAGGGACCCGGTCCCAAATCCACCCATGCACGCGAACGCGACCAAGCGAGTCTCGAAGCCGGCAGCGCCAGCGAGCGTGAGAAAGAGAAGGAGCATGATCCGTCGATCGCACAACCTACGCCAGCTCACCACGGTGTCGGTGGAGATGGCACTGTGGATCCTCCGGCGGCCGAGAACGTCCCAACAACGACATAGGTAGACGCCGCGCATGCAGCTGCAGTACCACCATCTGAAACCCAGCCCGCCTGATGAAGGGAGTGTAGATGGAAGAAGCCAAAGCGAAGTCACGGATGGCACAAATTTCAGCTCTCTCGCCAAGAGAGCTCCGCTGTTGTATGGTACAGCGTCGGACGCTCGGAAACCATATGGCGGAAGAAGCGTTGCATCGCTCACAAGTGGAATACCGGATTCGGGACCACGTTCTCGTTAGACGTTGAGCATTATCATAATATCGACAGAATGGCAGGAGGTAATTCGTGTAGCCAGACTGGTCTTCGAAGCCACGGCGTTTCGGAAGGAGATATCGCAGGTCAGACATACGGATCCGCAGAAGAGTTCAAGTAATTACGATTAAAGAGAGACAATGAGTAGGTTCGCGTAAACATGTCTACGTCGTTGCCTTGGTAAAGATACCTGGCCTGCTGGTGTAATCTCTTGGCGGTTTCTGACTTTCTAGACCCCCCGGCGACCTGGCAAAGTGTATCTTTCACTTCACTTGATTCTTGTCTTCCAATACCAGATGTTAGCAGAGCGCTTGAATTGCTGCATTCCATTGCTGAGTAATGAATGCGAAACCGAGACTCAATTGGCGAAGGAACGACCTCAATTCTCGACATCCATCTTCCTCATCAATGTCGGCATCCGGAGTTCGTATCACCTACTATACACACTACTGGTCGGCTATCATCCGGTCTATAAGCAGCCAAGAATGTCGCCTGTGCAGTTGGTGAATCCAAGCTCATTTGGCAACTCCTTCATGGCGTGACGTCCAAATGCTTATCAACCTCCGGCTTGGCTCGCATTTCAGTGGGGTTGAATTGATCCTTAGGAGCTTGGCAATTGCACTTCAAGAAGGTGGTATATACCCATGTCCGGAAGAAGGAGCAAACCGATGTAACGGCACGGGTGTTCGTGTCACCATGTCTTTCAGCTATAAGGTGGCAGGCACGCGTTCGCGTGACCTGCGATCATCATCTCTTTGTGAAGTACTGAGAACGTATTCATGATGAGAGGAATTAGTGTGGCCGCTGCTGTGGCAGTATTTGTGCCATTGGCACTATGTATCACGCCAGAGTGAGTCCTCTGAGCCATTGAGACTGAGTCCAGGCACTTACCAAAGAACAGGCAGATGATTTCCGCCCCGAGATACAGCAGCGCGAGTCCTAATCCGAGCGGCGAATGGGCAGTGTATACGGCGACAAACTACTCCTTTGAGGATCACGAATCATCAACGACGTGGAAACTGTTGCATATCCCGACTGGAGATATCAGTGATCTTCCATGGAGCAGCGATGTGTCTGAAGCTGTATGGGTTGGCCCAACCAATACTAGCGTTCTTTACGTGAATGGCACTAATGATGATGTGCCTGGCGGAGTGACCTTATACACAGTCGATCTGGCAGACTCTCCGATTGAGCCCACTTTGGTGGCATCCTTGCCGGCACCATACTCTGGCTTGAAAGCCGTGACAACCTCAGCTGGCGACATCAACTTCCTGCTAAACTGCCTCGCGTACGCGAACAATGGCTCTGCCTACAACGAGGAACTTGCTACCACACCTTACCACACTGGCATGTTGTACGACTCTATATATGTTCGCCACTGGGACACCTGGCTCACAGAACAGCGATATTCAGTCTTCTCAGGATCGCTCACAAGTAATTCCTCATCTTACAGCTTCGATGGCACAATGACCAACCTGCTCAGCAAGTTGAACTACACCTCGACTCGGCCGGAGTCGCCAGTTCAGCCATATGGAGGAAACGGTGACTATGACATTAGCCCGGACGGATCTACAGTAGTATTCTTGACCAAAGCTCCAGAATTGCCGAAAGTGAACACAACCGCTAGCTACTTGTACCTCGTTCCTCACGATGGCTCTTCTGCTCCGGAGAAGCTGAATGGTCCAGGCAGTAAGGCTCCTGAGGCAGCCCAGGGAGCATCGGGAGCACCATTCTGGTCTCCGGATGGCACGAAGATTGCATATTTCCAGCAAGATGGTGTCTCGTACGAATCTGATCGAAGCAAGATCTATTGGGCTGATGTCGAGTCCAAGGAGATTACGCTTGTGGCCGGCGACTGGGACTACTCCACAGCATTGCTCAAGTGGAGTCCAAGTTGCGAGGAGCTTTACATCGCAGCCGATTACATTGGCAGCACGAGGCTCTTCATCGTTCCAGCAGACGCTGCTGCCGATTACGAACCCACCAACATCACAGATATCACATCCGTGTCTGACTTCTACGTCCTGCCAAGTGGAGATGCTCTGGTAACTTCCAACGCAGTGTGGGCATCTTTCCTCCTTTACAGCGTCAGCCCAACCGCCGAGACAAAATACTTCTACAAATCCAACGAACAAGACGCAGAACTATCCGGACTCGGTCCCGAAGACATCAGCTACCTCTGGTACAAAGGCATTCTCGGCGACGACCAACAAGCCATAATCGTCTACCCCGAAAACTTCGACCCAAACAAAGTCTACGACTTCATCTTCTACGTCCACGGCGGACCCCAAGGCTACACCGGCAACGTCTGGTCCACACGCTGGAACCTAAAAACCTGGGCAGACCAAGGCTACGTCCTCGTGGGCCCTAACCCAACAGGTTCAACATCCTATGGCCAACTCCTAACCGACCGCATCCAAGGCAAATGGGGCGGCTGGCCATACGAAGATCTAGTCAACGCCCACAAAACCGCTTGCGATACTTTACCTTACATCAACTGCAGCAATGCCGTCGAAGCCGGAGCCTCGTATGGCGGCTACATGACGAACTGGATCCAGGGCCACGATCTCGGGAACGAGTTCAAAGCTCTCGTCTGCCACGACGGTGTAGCTACTACCTACGCAGACTGGAGTACAGAAGAACTTTGGTTCACACTCCACGAATTCAATGGAACAATTTGGGACGAACCTTCTCGTTCGCTTTATGAGGCTTGGGATCCTTTGAAACATGCTAAGAATTTCTCTACGCCGCAATTCATTGTACATAATGAATTGGATTATCGGTTACCGATTTCCGAGGGTTTGGCTATGTTTAATGTTTTGCAGACTTTGGGGGTTCCGAGTAGGTTTTTGAGTTTTCCGGATGAAAATCATTGGGTGTTGAATAGAGAGAATAGTTTGTTTTGGCATACGGAGATCTTTAATTGGATTAATTACTGGACGGGAAAAATCGACAGCTTAGATAGTAATGCGGTCACGCAGTGATCGTGTTGAAGATGACGAATGGGTAGTGGTCGAAATCAGAATCTCGATCATTTTCAGGCTATGGCTTATGTCTCATTCTGTTGTTCTCTTCCTTAGAACTGTGTCTGTATCTGTGCTATGGATAGTTTCATCACATAGTTCGTGTTTCGCGTAAACTCCTTTCCTCCTCCTGCAGTAAAATCTATCCGGGTATAAGTAAAGTATTGTTTCCAAACATGAACAGATGAAACGTCCTTTCAAAAAGGAAAAAAATCTCCTCAAAGATATTCATACGAACCAGCGTCCATCGAGAATGAAAAAAAAAGTGTAGTCCAGCACCTAAGCGACGGTTCCAGCGTCAAGTTCTTGCTCTCCTGGAGTCGATGGTTTATCCGTCTCATTCGCATCGGATCCGTCCGTCTCTGCTTTCTTCGCCTTCTCCAACAGCATCTGACTAGCCTGTTCCGCAGCCCCAACATTGACCTTCGCATCATCCGGTAACGGCACAGTAGTCTTCCTCGTCTTCTCCATCAAGATCTGGCCAGCTTCGCTCGCAGCTCTGGAGTGGGCTACGACTTGGACCGCATCTTCTGGCATAGGCTGCGTAGACTTTGCGGACATCTTCGACATTTGACTCGCGACACTGGTAGCTCTGGAATGCGCAATCATGCTCGCTGCGTCGTCGGGTAAAGGTTCGTACGCGCTAGCGTCTTCCACCACACCGACTGTACTCTTGCGGTTCTTGGTCAGTTCGACAACTCTCGGCTTCAAAGGTTGGGCGGCCTGAGTTGTTGTTGCGCGTTGGATGCGAGTGCGGGCCCGAGAAACGCTGACTTGTCTGGCCACAGAGACTTGGACGATTTGGCGTTCAAGGTCCTGGGGAGATTGGATTTGTGGATATGGAGCGGCAGTGCGATGGGAAGACAAGTCGTCATTAGTAGCAACGGCGGTGGTCTTCGAGGACATCATGTCCCATGTAGGTTCGCTGTCTTCTAGAACACGTTTGATTGAGGATGTGTCGGTGCAAGTTGTAATGGTTGTGGGCGTGGGAGGAAGTGAGGCCTCGCTGAACAGGAATGAGTGGGGAGACTCGGGTGAGCTCTCGATCTGCGCTTCCTTTTGTCGCATGAACGCTGCTGCGACGGGAGAGACGGCACCAGGTGGAGCAGTCTTGCTTCTTTGAATGGGTCGTGGACGATGAATTGCTGTCTCGGGCTCTTCTGTGATTTTCTTGCCATCAACTCTGATGCTAAGTGACCTTGTGAGATGCGGCGAGGTAAGAGCGCGCTTGACGCCGGTAGCGTTGGTCTTGACTTGTAGATGTGATTCGTCGCCATCTCGTCGTTTCTGCGACTTGGTTCTGTGCAACTTGCTTTGCCTTCGTTCCAGTAGCGATGGCTTGGAATCACCCGTGAGCAGTTTTTCAAACATGATACTATATCGTGGAAATTCGGGAGGTGGTAGATCCAAGTCCAGTCTAGGAGTTCTCGGGACCGCCAGTCGTCCAGTATCCTGATCATCAGCTTGAGGAGAGTCGTGTCGAGCCCTGAAGATGTCTTCTGAGGCCCGCCAAGGATTAGGGGATTTCGAAGGGTCGCGCTTGCCAGGTGATCGTAGAAGCTTCGACTTCATCGCAGGCATGAATGAGGTTCTGTTCTCATTACGCTCCTCAAGTCGTGACTGACTACGTTGATACGAAGGTGTTCGCGAGTGTGCAAACATACCCGGTCCTGGGCTCGGCGCCCTCAGGCATGACAATGGGGTGTCTGGTCTCCCCACTGCATCCAGCTCCGGCGAGTCGTATGGCATGCCCACAGTCTGTGGTTGCGTGGACGGCTTGACCTTGTAAAACGGCTCTTCAGTGTTGCGCTTCGAAGATCTGCGGAACATGCTGCCAAACGCTTTCCAGCTCGACTTCTTCTTCCGCAGCTCAGGCGATTGAGCTTTAGGCTCGTCGGCAGGCACAGCTGGAGGATCGCGGCCTGGTGCCTCCGGATGTCGCATTCTGTTTGAGATGTGATCTGATGTATATGCTCGTCCCCAGCTCGGAGGTGCGTTGGATGGCGACCCGATCGCACGACCAATTCTGGGGGAGTCTTCGAATGCAAGTGGCGAGGGAGAGTGCTGATAAGTAGCACTTCGTGGAGGCATTCCTGGAAATCGTGCGCCATGTTGGAGTGACGCGGTTCGAGGTAGCAGACGCGGCGATGGTGTTGGAAATCTAAATGTGTCGAGGCCAGCCGTATATTCTATAGTCTGACCTACTTTTTGTAGGTCGTCTCCGCATTTAGGATCCTGAGGTACTTCCTTCACTTCCTCCACCACTGCTTCTGTCCTCTTTTTTGATGCACTGCGTTTGCGCTTATCAACACCTGCTGACTTTGGTCGGCCCGCCATGCTTCTTCTGTGTTCCTGCACGGCCTCGTCGATGTTGTCGAAAATATCGCGCTTAGTCACAACTGGTCCCGTCGTTGTCGTCGCAGTCCGATCCTGTTGCATTCGCCCTTTCACGGTCGCATTCTTTTTCAGGCGATTGGAATTGGATCGCTGGAGAAACGGCATTTTGGCTGTAGATCTCCGACAATTTCATGAAACAGTCACCGTTCGCAGCTCCAGCCTGCAGGGTTCCGGCGCGACTCAGGTTTACAATAGAGTTGGCATAGGCCTGTCGAAATGGTCGGATGAATGCCTTGGGAAGCTTTGGCGTTTCGTCGTCCCGGGCGAAGTCGTTTGAAGCGCAAACACAAGACGTCCGATGAACGAGGTTGAAGACTCTTCCAGAGAGCGCGATCGTCGCTATGTAATCTTTCTGCTAAAGGAGTGACAAGGAAAGTGCAAAATATGCGACGGCAAGGAAAACTGATAGTATGACTGGAAAGAAAGACCGTGGCACGAGGTGAGACGAAAAGAGTCGGGGGAGGTTGGCTGCGAAGCTGGACAGCCAGGCACGCGAGTGGGTGACGACGAGGTGTAGGCTTCGAAACCGAGACCTCGGACGCGCTTGGCCAAGCAGGTTAGGTGTGCATTGGAAATGAATGAAAGGACTTGGTCATTGCCGCACCGCAGCTCAGCACTCGCCAGGCCCCGCGGTTCGCAGGTGCTGTATCCTGGTTTGAGATTGAAATCGCACCCATGTTGGCGCGAGACCCATAGGGCTGTCGCGGCAGCACGCTCAAACACGAGAAAATACGTGCGTTGTGTCATCCGACCTGCAGCTGCCGGGCGCCTCCAATCCATCGGTGGGCATGGCGAAATTACCGTGTGCAGACCGTGAAGGCGAAGAGCTGGATGCGTTGGCCGAGCGCGGATAATTGCATGATTGCAGTGTGCAAAGTGTTGGCGAATGGAAAGTGTGAAGTGTCGTTTCAGAATTATTGCCTAAGCACGGGACCCGCAGATCCCGACGGCTAGCCACGACTTTCGGCACTGGCGACGACTGTGACAATTCCAGAGGCAAGTCGAAACGACAGGATGAGCATACATCTGACCTCGCCTTCCTCACTTATAGATCTGACTTGATGGCCTGAATCCAGCTCAATTTGCTATATTGGCGACTTCTTCCTCTAGCATCCTGCGTCTCACTTAGTGTCGCTGGTTTAGAGGACGTGGATCGGTTTCACACTCCACCAACCCTCGATTGCCATCTTGATGCATCCAAAAATGCTCGTTGTGCTGCATCAGCTCTCCATTTTTACCCACGAGATGGGTGTCAATTCCTTTAGCCATGATCCGACGCAACGCTGCAGCATCCCAACCGGCTTCCTCATTGATTGCTTCGAGGTCTTGTAGCTGCTTGCGTTCGTCGTTCCAATGCGCGGACAGATTGTAGAGACACACTTCTTTTAGTCTGTCCATTCTTTCATCTTCCACAAGATCAGCGATGGTCCGCAGTACCACGCCGGGGTGGGGCTCTAACGCGCCATTTCTATTCCATTGATGACCGTGGAGCAGACCCAACGCCTCCAGAGAAGACGGGAGCTTTCGAGAGAGATCACCACAGGCTGGAACGTGCTGTGATCCAGCCTCTGATAATTGCCCGTTTTCGGAAGACGATGCGCAGCCGTCTGATTGTATCAACTCGACAACCTTGATCTGGTCAAGCACTTTCAATTTTGGGAAGAAATGCGCCAGGTCGTCCAGATTCTTGCCTGAAAATATACTGTCAGATGTGGAGAGCGAGATATGTTCCAGATGTTGTCCATGTCGCTGGTGAAGGATTCGAAAGATCTCGCCATCATCGTTACCAATGCTGGATGCTGCTGTCATGTATTTTCGAAGCTGCATAGGAGCCATCAGTAGTTTCACCCATGCCTGCAGCGAGAGGTCACAGCACGAGAAAGCCAGCTCCTCTACTGTTGAGCTTCGAGGCGCCAGATCGAATTCTGGGTCCGGATCGTCGGTGTATCCGAGCAAGGTCAAGTTTAGGACTTTGATGTTCGGGAGTTTGAAGAGAGGCGCTATTTGAGACGGCGGCGCGTAGTACGCGTCGTGGGGATGTCTGAGTGTGGTTGACGTGCATACCGACACCATTCGCAGAGCCTGAAAGCCCGGCGGCCAAGCAGCGCCTAGGCTTTGGTGAGCTTTGTCACAGCATTTGATCGCATCGCAGAGAAACTTGAATGGGTGGCTGTCGTGGAAGTCATGACCTTGCCAAGAGTCATACCTGCCGTTGGTCAGTGAGCAGGAACATCGATAGGCTGCAGGTTGGTCACCTACGCGATGAAATTGAGCCGATCTACTCGTGGAAGTAGAGCAAAGAGCATGCCTTTGAGCGGCTCGTCCCAACCTTCTCGAATTTTCTCCATCCAGAAGCGCTCCTTTTCGGAGTCCATATGTAGGATATCGCATAGAACTTTTTGAAAACATTCATATTGCTCCGTCGAGAAGTAGCTTTCAGATATGTCGGGGCAACGTACGTCCTCGCCCAGCCAGATTAGTTCATCCGAATCATCATAATCCTCAAATCTCCAGGAGTTATACTTGGGCCATCCCGGCCTCAGTCCCCAAGATTCGAACGCACGAAGATGCCAAAGTGGTTCCGGATCCTCGTTCAATGCCAAGTCTAGAAGGGTTGGTACCGTGAGCGGTAGACGGTCATGTTGGATGCCATATTCCTTAGCGAACTTTCGATTTTGATGTAAACGGTCGTCTGCCAGACGACAGGTTTCTTTGCAGGTGAGAGCGAAGTTGAGGATGGCTCCGGTCGGCAGGAATGCAGTAATGGTTGCGACCAGCTCCTCGGGGAGCGAAAGTAGTGGCGAACTGGCCATTTTCTGGGGTGATCAGAGTGATGAGAACTGAACGAGCGTCCTACCTGTTATAGTGAAGATTGATACTTTGCCACTTCTACTATGATCAAGTAGAGTTGCAGGCACCCGCGTGTTGGCATTGGGTCGAAGTTCAGCTGGAAGGCAGAAGTGGGGCTTTGTCTTGCTGTTTGCCAAGAACCCGACATCTCTTCACGCCGCCAACACTCTCTTTCTCTGTCACAATCAACCACATTTCGCTTCACCCAGCACCACTCAGGTCCTCTCAGACGACTTTTGATAACCGCGTCGACATCGCGGATGCTTCCCTCAACCACGCAAATGCGCCTTTGACACGCCACCGATGCCGAAGGAATCTCCATCTGCCGTGCCGGCGCCGCTGACATGTTGTGTTCGTCCAACGTCTCGATCACCGCTTCGACACTAATGCGCTCACGCGGTCGTACAGCATCAGAACAATGAACTTCTCTCCGACGATCTCATGCGCGCTGGCTATTACGTACCCTGCAATTGAGGTCAGAACGCCGTCTGGTGGGAAGCGGAGGCGGGCTGCATGCAGCCTCGGGCTCCTTCTACTAAGCCCTCAGGCCTGCACGACCAAAGCGAGCAAATAGCGCACTGCTCACTCCGCCCCATACATCGTAGCGACGACGATCTGTACTCGGGCGGTACTGCGCTAGGTAGGTCACACCTGTCATCTGGTGCTTCACCAGGCTGAGAAAGGCACCATTTCTTGTTTCCAATGCTCCTACGTTCTTAATATTCCTCTGATCTTTTTTCGCGACTGCCCTTGCACCCAGAATTACCCTAGAAATTCTCCGAAGCTGCTCACATACACAGCCTGACGATTAGTGGAGCCATGGCCGGGGTTGAGGTGCTGGGATGCATGTCTGCCATCGTCTCAGCCTTCCAGGGCGGAGCAGATCTGGTGCAGGCTATACAGGAGCGCAAGTCGAAGAAGAAGCGACGGAAAGAGTCGGACATGGAGCAGATGTATGCGGAGAAGATGCTCAGCAAGGCGATGCTGGATGCAGCAGAAAGGACTCAGACAGAATGCGTAGAGCGACGGCACCGATTTGGACAAGCCTTTGTGCAGGGAGATAGCCTGGCAACATCAGAACTGAAGGATGTCATGATTAGCTTGCAAATGGAAGTCATACAGCCTCTACAGCTTGTTCGGTCTAGCGAAAGCTCAGTGCTGGACGCGACAACTCTACACGAGACAGTGATCACCTACAAAGCTGCTATTGTTCGTTGTCTGGATAACCTCTGCTATCGCATCACCGTGCCGCATGCGGGACCGAGCCAATACAGCGGGAACGAGTTCGTATCACCAATTTCTTCGCCTGGGCTACCGCAACGCATGTCTCTGAATTTTGGTGCTTTGTCTCTCCAGGACGCTTCCAGGAGTAGGCCTGAACGATGCATATACCACCGACCATCAGCGAGCATAGCATCTACGACCGCCTCGGATGGTCAAGGTTCAAGTTCCACGAAGACAAGTCCAGACAACACGCTCTCGTCAGACAGCGATAATGCTGGTGATCGGATGGCATCTGTATGGTCTCGTACTACAGCCGGAAGTCAGCTGAGCGTCTCAGGATCCGTACGTTCCACCGGCTCAGGCTCGACATGCGAAGGATCTCTACCCGCGCAGCCAGAACTTCGCGAGACAGAGGAGGATGTCTTCCGAGCCAACTCCGCGCCAGAAGTAGTCACCAAGGAGTACGAATCCATGCTCAGCCAACAAGCACTCAGGTCGGCTTCACTACGCGGACCACCGATGACTTCTCTGCAGAACGTCCACCCAGCATACCGAGACCATTACATGGAAGCACCAATGACGATATTCGAAGAACCCGACTATCCCTGGTCACCGCTAACAAGACCAGCAAAACACAATAGTAAGTACGATCAGTACAATCCTACGATTCTCATGGCATCCGCTAACAGGTCATAACAACAGACTACCACAACTTCTGCAAAGGCGCCTGGAAATCCCGCCAAAAACTCTCCGAAGGCCTCAGCATCTCCATGCGCACCGACAAAGGCATAACAATCCCCTACTGGAAATGCAAACACTGTGAATTCCGCTCCAAAGCCACATCCTCATCCACCTCCCTCCTTCCAGACTCAATCTACTTCTCCGGCCAACACGGGATCCGCTACCGTTGGGTCTTTTTAGTCAAATCCCACGCTCCTGCTCCTAAACACGAAGACCATCATGACGCGTATGCCTACGCATGTATCTTCTGCGCAGCGCAGGGAACTGCTGACGGGATCAAGTATAAGGATTTGAAGAGTTTGCTTGGGCATGTGGTTAGTAAGCATAAGACTCATATGATGACGCCGGAGGTTAGGGAGAAGACGAAATGTGTTGTGGGTGGGACGCCGGGGAAGGAGTTGGAGTGGGATGTGAATTTGCCCGAGACGCAGGCTAGGAATATGGGGAGGACGGTGGGGAAGTTTGTTATTTCTGCTGTGACTGGGTTGAGTTGAAAACCGGATTCAATTGAGGCAGTGGAGTTGCCCCCGGCCCCACAGAAGTGACTGTCGCAAGGAGCGAGGAAATGGTGGTGGTGGTGGCGGCAGGTGAGAAAAGTGTGTGGTTGGCGTAAATTGGTGCCATTTTGAGTGGGCGTGCTATGGGGCTGTCTTTTTGCGCATTTGATACCCACTGCTTCTATACCTCGATACTTGTTACTGTGTCTCTTTATGGACTTGGTCTGTCCAGACTGAAGAACTAGCCTGTACCACTTCAAAGCCGGGGTGATAATGATCTTTGCCCTAATTCCGATTTGAGAGGCATCGTCGTCCTGGTCTTAAAAGAGCTAGTGACCTTTTCTGACCTGGAAGTGAATTCTTACAACATCACTTCGTCCGATCTGCTTCATTAGCTGCAGATTTTGAGCAGCCTCTACATACGACGTGGATAGCTTAATGCTTGCAAGTGCCTCGATCGTTCATCATGTAGTCTTCATCACAACTTCACGCCGGTGGCGGTCCTTCAGGCACAGGTACATTCGCCATATTCAAACCAAAACTAGTCCACGTCAACAGTCCAACAAAATGCATCAATCCCACAGTTCCTTCAATCTTGAATCTCGCTACACACCGCTCCCAGAGCTCCTGTGGAAACGGTCCTCGAACATCAAGTAAATGCCAAGCAGCATCATAAGCAAGACTACAATCCTCATTCAAATCCTCCGGTTTCTTCCCAGCTACGATCATATCCGCTTGATCTTGTGAGAGAATTCCTAGTTTTACATCCATCATTTTGTGTATGTGCGTGACATAGCCGGATCTGAAGTAAGTTGTTGTGACTAGAGATGCTGTTTCGGCTGCGTCTTTGGGGAGAAAGCCTTGGGTTTCGGATTCTAGATCTGCGAGGAGGTCGACTGAGTGTTGGCCTGCTTTGGGTAGGACGGCGAGGACTGGAAAGAGAGTCTTGCTCGCTCTGTCTGCGGCTCCTGGATGTGGTGCATTGCGTTTGACGCTGGAGATGAAGTGGTCGTGAAAGGATTGTTGTTCTGGGTTGAGTTGATCTTTTGGGAGAGGAGGGATACGTTCTGACATGATGCCGAGCTATTGAGACTTTCTTGTCACGATTGCTTGCTGCATTTTGAAGGAGTGTTGTCATGTCGACGTCGACGACTGTGAGTTGCTGAGAACCTCAGGCAGCACGGAGAATCGTTTCGCCGCTCCATCGTTATCTCCTTCCTCGCTTCTTCTCTTCCTTTCTGCAAGTGCTGCCATCAGGCCTCCCACCAACTGATCAGCCAAGAATCTGGACCTGTCCCTGTGTACCTCGGACCTGGACGAGACATCATGCATTCGAATGAAGCAGGAAATCTTTGGCAAAGCCCTTGACTGTTTGGAGAACTGTGTCGCACCTGCCCCATCTGGATACACATCTCAAAATCAACAAATCTGCTCTTTCGGGTCCAGACATATCGTTTGCGACCTGCATATTGAACTATGCCTTTGTTTCTATTCTTGAGCTCCTACCGACGAACCGGTCCGCGGCTGGCGCAGTAGCGGGATGATATATCCAATTGTGAAGAGCCACAGGATTGGTAGCGTGAACTGATGGTGCTCAGCTAATCGCGCTAGAGTGCTTGTGGCTTCTTGGGGGCCGCACAAAAATCGCCGTGATCAGCAGAAGCCTGATGGAGTAACGCAGGTTCGAAGGATGGTTTTCATAAGGATAGCGGGTTTTCCACTATGTTCTCCATCGTCGTTGCCACCGAGGGGCTGTCTCTCGCTCTTGGGAAGCACGCAGACGGCGGCACTGAGCATCTATCCACCACTTTGGCAACACAATGGCTGAGCAGAGGTCTCCATTCTTCGCAGATCTGAGCAGTCCTCCGTTGCAGCAGCAATCTGATGTGGAACTCACACGGTTAACCGCGTCGTACAAGAAGCCAACATTTGTCTCCGTCAACACAGCCTACAGCCGTCTTTCAGATAGTGATAGCGATGAACACACTGTCAAGCAACACGGTGGTATCATAGATGATGGCCTGGAGGAGCCGGAACAGCTATCAATCTGGTGGACGCTTTTCACACAGCTCTTCGCCTTCCTCTGGATAGTACCTATTGCAGCACTTCTGGTCCTGAACATCCAAAGGAGGATCTTGGGCGCTAGCGCATGGTGTCCCTACGGCAATTGTCTGCCCCAGGTCTGGAATGCCGATTCATCTGTGCCCTTCGCACTGGCAGTGAAGTATGACAAAGAGACGCATAACCTCAACGGCGCTCTGCAGCTGGTGGCAAAAGCTCTTGAGATCTGGTTCATATTAGTCTGTGGTTGGCTAGTCTACCTGGTCGCAGTTGCTATTGCACAGCGATCCGCGGGTCTACCGATTGGATACTATACCAGGCCACTCGAGTTCGGTGAAATCGCGAGCCTCTTCGATTCGCAGCTGTGGACAACTTTACGCGGCCGCAAGTCCAGAGGTGAACGACAGCGAGGTAGAAAGCGAGTCATACTCTTCATCATCGCCACCGTCATTCTCTGCGGTATTGTAAGTGTGCCTCCAGACCGTGGTATCAGATACCAATGCTGATGACTGCTAGTGCAATCTGATGGGCCCAGCTGTAGCCGTCTTAGTCCTGCCATCACTTCAATGGATCGAGACAGACAAAGTCGACACTCGGCGTTACGATACTTTGCACACTTATGAGGCACCATGGTCCAGCGGCTGGACGAGATCAGATGTTGCTGACTTCTGCAGTGATGAGCAGTTCAACGCACAAAATTACTCATGTGCCACCAATTGGGCTGATAAGCTTGATGGCTGGGTGGATTCCTACATCGCAGGCAAAGCGCCTCGCTCTGCCGTTTCCGCCCAAGGCGTGGTTACCTTCGCTCCCAACATGACGACTCTCGTCAATGGCGCCAATAAGGTAGAGAGCATAACATGGGTTCCCAATCGTCAAGTTTTGGATGACTTGACCAGTGACTATTGGACGGTACGAAATATGTCCAGCGGCTTGTCTGCGTCCCAAATCAAGGATCCTAAGAGTTTCGACTCCTACGCAACTTATAACAACACTGTCTCGACGATCATTCAACGCAACGGTCCCATCACAGGTGCCCTCATCAATTCTTGGTCCGATTACAATAATGAGAATCACTGGGTGACGACAGTCGATGACTCAAGGCTGGTTCGCTGCTACGAGGGCTACAATCTAAGCAACACCCCAAACTGCTGGGGCGATTGCGGGTCTGACTACTCCTCCGGGATCTATACGCGCTGTATTCCCACAGGAGATGGTTGGGCGGATAGCGATGGGTGGTACTCGTACTACTCCAACTTCACCGTCGATCGTCAATGGGACGAAAGTCAACAAGCCTTCGGGCCACCATTAGACATTCATCTTCGCTATTCACAGATAGCTGCTTTCTGGCCGGATGGTAAACTTCCTGAAAGCTTACCTGCAGACTGCTTGATACGGAACGATCGCATTCCCGATGGCACGACCTGTGATTGGGCTTCCTTCTTCAATAACGGATCTTCTGATCCGGCAACAGCGATGCGAGCTTTCGGGCAAACAACGATCGAGTTGATTGCAAACCCAGCTGTGAACGAAGGCTACCCATCAAACTTAACGCTCGCGATTGACTTTGTCGCATGGAAGGCATTTGCAGCTTACAGCTTGGATCCTTCCTGGATTACCAACCCGCTGTACACTTCTGACAATACCCTGATCATCCCAGATGAAAAGCTCAACATCACTTGGCTGAATTCTACGTTCTTGACTACATACTGGACGCAAGCGGCTTTCGCTGTAGACACGTACGGCAAGGTCGATGCATCACGAACCATATCTACCAGGCTCATGAACGTCGTCAACCAAATGTATCAGAACTACAACAACAGCGAGGAGACAAGGGCCCAACCACTCTATTACGACTCAACGCACGTGGATGCTATATCCTTGATCCCTGTACTCCAGACTCTCAGCCTGATTGAGTACAATACGACGGACCCAAGTGTCGAGACTTTCGATGACGATATGTGGCATCCCGTCTTCTACCGCAACGCTCGGGTCAATGTTTGGGCATTTGGCTTGGCGTCTAGGACTTCTTACGTGGGAGTCATGATCGCTATTGCAGGAATTGTGGTTGTACTTGCCGAAGTGGCGATTGGGCTGGTCGACCGAAGGAAATTCCGGTCTCCTACTGAACTCTTCATCGCTGCCATCGAGCATCGGAACAGAGACGAATTCAAAGATGTCAAGGAGGTGACGAATGTAAAGAACCGCGACAGGCATGTTGCCAGGGTGTGCTATCGGTTGGAGAATGACCATACGAGGATTGGGAAGTTCAAGTTTGAGAAGATAGGCTGAGAGGCCCTTATGTGCCTGAATACATCAGAGCAGTCCACTCCATCTTCACCTCAGACAGTCGATCCGTTACCACAATCATTCGGAAACCTCAATGCTTTCAAGGCTCTCCACTTCCTGGCTGCGGCTTCTTCAGTGGCTTCTACCCTCCATTTCGATGACCCTGGCCCAACGCTTACATGAAAGGCATTTTGAGCATGAGCATAAGGTGGACGACAAGTGACAAAACTCGGCCTTCGGCGAAATCTCGGTACTTTGCTTCCGAACACGCGACTTTTGATCCACAGCCTCGCTCTATCCCTTCCATTTCCTCTCTCCTTTAGACTTCAGTCCACGTTTTGAAGTTCACCATTTCACAGAAGACGTGGGATACTCAGCGGCTACCTAATTGCCAGCGATACTTCGCAGTTCGAGCCCCAGCGGTGGAATACACGATGAACGTTATCAATGCGAAAGGGAGGTTCCTCGGCAGCGGCATTTCCGGTATAGTCGAGCTTCTGGATAATGGGCACGTCACAAAGTCTCCTTGGCCAGGTGAACAAGCAGAAGAAAGCCAAGCAGATCTGCGACTCGAGGCACAGGTGCATCTGCGACTTCAAAAGCGACTCGCTGAAGCAGATTACACCAGGAGATTTGTTCAATTGATCTCATGTGACCCGACCGACTCGACATTAACAATGGAGTATATGGAGAACGGCACACTTCGCGACTATCTTCGAGCACACTCGCAGATTGATCGATCTCAGCGATACAAGTGGATTCTTGCAATGGCCGAAGGCCTGAAAATGCTTCACGCGAACGACATCATCCACTGCGACTTTACACCCGGCAACATGCTCCTCGGTCGTGGCTTGAATCTGAAAATTGCAGATTTTGGGTGCTGCTCAATAGATGGTTCCAAATCTACTGGTGTCGCAGGCGTTCGTTTCCATCCCTGTCATGATGGGCGGAAAGCAGTCACCCACGGTGACGATCTGTTTGCGCTTGGCTCGAGCATTTATGAAGTTCTCACCGGCAAAAGCCCTCTTGGGGAGATATCATCAGATCAGGTGCACACTCTTCATCAGCAGTGTCAATTTGCCGATCTTACTGGACTGGATATAGCGGACATCATCAGGGACTGCTGGCTTGCAAAAGCACATTCAGCAGAGGCAGTCTATCAACGAGTTTTCGCAGCAATGCGGGATATGCAATAAGAGACGACTGTGGATAATATACAAGCCTGAAGGAGATGCGACGAGAAATTAACAGTCTACAGGCTCCACGGAGTCTCCGTGTGCAGGCAGCGACTTCTTGGTTGACCAGTGCCTGCGATTGGGATCACCTCAGGTCAACAGTACGATGGGTGCCATAGATGACAATGCACTGTCATCAACGTGCAAAGCAAATGCGAGCACATTGAAAGGAAGAGAGCGATCGAGGATTGATCCTACAATGTGGCGAAGTGGCTGGGAAAACAAGCATAGTGCAAATCGCTGACACTAACAAGTGTTTCCGGAAACAAAATTGATCACTTTTGGACAAGAGTTTCCCAGACACTTGCAAGGCAGCTACTACGTATATCCTCTCACAAGTCTGCATGGACCTCTAGCCTCGACATCAACGCCTTTCTGCCCACGCACAACGGCTCGGCAGTCTGGTGGACTTCGCAATGACCAATCCGCCTCGATCCATCCTCCGCCAGGTAGTGGCATGCCACCACTTGCTTCTTTCAGTCCAAGCCCTTTGATGACTTCCCAAACCGGGTCGAAAACCCACCTATACAATCCGTCTGTGGTCAGCTCACGCCGCAACCCAAGTATGTAGTTCGACAAAATATATGTTGGCGCACCGCCCCAGGGATGGCAGAGCGAGGTGAAGATACCGATTCCAGGCGTACCATCTGGATAGGCATACTCCCAAGGGGCTCCTGTGAAATATTCATCTTGTGTCACCATGTGTGGCCAGTAAGTCTTGAGGAGATTCGTGATGACTGGGGTAACGATCTCGGCTTTCACGTCCAGATTGATGTGTGCGAGGAAGAGAGACTCCAAGAGAAATCCTTGTACATTTGGAGATAGTTGTGTCGTATTCGAATTCTCAATTCTCGTTGAGTCTTTGTATCCGATGTTGACGAATAATTCAGCCAAGCTCTGGATGGAACGAGTGGCTTGTGTTGTATTTGCAATACCTGCACGGATCGGGAAGGCAGCAGAAAGTAGAGAGTGATTCTTTTGGTCGTCGAGAGCAAAGACATAAGTTCCCAGGTCATCGGACCAAAGCTTTGCGTTGATGGACGCACTCATATTGTGGACAAGGTTCCTCCCAAGTTCAAGTGTTTGGTAGTCGTGAAGTTCTTGCGCTATTGGAAGCAATCCTTGCAAAGCTATCACGAAGAGTGCTGTTGGTGCTGTCGCATTCTGTGCACCTTGAGCAGTGAACCATAGCACATCATTGGGATCAGCCAGCAAACCAGTCGTCGGATCGAGAAATCTGTCCAGTAGGGTTGCTACAAGCGTCTTCAGTGCACTCCAATGTTCCCTCATGAATTTTACATCTTCTGTCAAAGCAAAGTAGTCTCCAACAGTCAAGAGGAAGAAGATTTGGTAATCATTCTCTCCATACTGTGAAGGGTAGTACACTGAACGGTACTCGAAACCGTCTCCCATGGCTTCTTGGATCGGTACAAGTCCAGCCCCCGGTCCCGAAGTTAGTTGCCACTCGAACTCATATTCAAGCATGCTGCGGATATAATCATAGCCTATTGTGCTTCCGAGTATACGCGCTGTGTGCGCAAAGTCTCCGATCCATATCAAACGATCTCGCTTTGCGCCATCTAAGCACACCTGCTTACGATTTGGGGCGACACGGTACTCCGGTAGTATAGTTTCACTCGTGAGTGGGTCTGAATACAGATGTGTCTTTCCATCCGCACTGGTAACCAGGACATCGCGGAAGTAGGCCGCCTGGTCTTGGAAAGGTCCAAAGCCCCACGTGCCGTCTGTTGCTCTCGCGTTGCCCCATGACGGATTGATATAGTCGTCGAAGGTATGAATATCGATGAATGCTACCTGCGTATCCTTGATGGAGATATTGTAACCGGCCGCGCTGATTGCCGTCGTGATGCGATACCATTGGTCTTGTTGAATATCAAAAGGGATCTTGTAGTGGCTCTGAGGTGCAGACGGCAAAATCGCTTGATCGATGATACTGAATCCGAATCCAGCTGTCAACGAGTTGGGCGGTGTCGCGGAGGCATTGAAATTTGCTGGATGGGGACCAGAGGTAGTCAACACGAAATATGCGCCGTACCCAGCATTTGCACTTGCTGCAACTCGCCACCCTGTGCCACCGCGAACTATCTTTGTGGAGAAGCTCATCGTGTAATTACCGAAATCGAGACCTTTTGCCGAGACCCCTGGGTATTGTCCACGAATCAATGTCCCTTGAGAAGTGATCTCCCAGGTCGAAGGCTGCGAATGAGCTTCTACACAGGCTGCTTGCACGGCACGAGAGCCAAGGTCCCAGACTTGATTGAGCTGCTGATCAGACGATGAGAAGGCTCCTGGAATATGGCCGGGGGACTTGATATTTACCGTGGGCCGGAAACCCACTTGAGAGATGGTGACAGAGTTGTTGGTTAACAGCTTGATGTATTGCCAACGCTGACCACCTTGGAGAAGAGACGACTCGATATGGCCTGGGCCAGTAAGGCTGAAGGTCTCGGTACGGAAGGAGTTCATAAGACCGTTGACAAAGAGGCTTGACATGAGTCGTGTCAGTTACTGGGAAATGCTGGGCAGGAGAATCGTTTATGACATTTACTTACAAAGGTCCGTCGCTATATGGTAGTCTCAATCCGCCATATGGCTCGCTGTACTTCAGCTCGATCTGAGCCTGTGCTGGTCCAGAAGTAGATCGGACATCGAGGCATGGGAAACCGGCCACCTCAGTACCATAGTCCAAGATCAGAACCGGGGATGAGGCATTCAGTGTTAGAAAAAAATTTGAAGAATAGTTCAGAAAGCCGGATGGTGTCTCGGGAACATCTGCTTCAGTTCGGTAGGCTATCGGGCTGTAGATGACGGCGTTGTGTTGGCCATGATTGTGAAGTGTTTGGGCATGCCCTCCAAGCACCATCAGCGCGAGAGCAGTCAACATGCTTCGTTGGCCAGTGTAAAGACTTGCCGTTGAAGATGGAGGTTCTGTTCACCCAGTCGCAGGATGATCCAATATCATGAATCCATCTTCTTCGTTACACTCATCGTGTCGGCATGAGATCGGCCGAGATCGATCGTGCTGCATGTCTTCTTCATACTTTGGAGCAGGAATGTTGCATGAGAAATGGATGACAGTCGTATTTGCCGTCGTTATGTAGGATTCAAAGCTCAAGGCCGGCAAGCCAACGCCTCCGCACTGAAGTCGGGACCCGCGAGCCAGTTGAGAAGAGTGTCCGAAGGAAGAAAGCGTAACTGAATAAACACATGGAACTTAAACTTCAAGCTAGCCCCTGAAACCCCGCCATTCAGCCTTGTCAGCAAACTCTATTTGTACTTGCCTAGTATATGATCTTCTCGTCGGAACTATACTCACCGAGGTTACATCGTGATGCAATTTCCAGACATCCTTCATGATGCTTCACGATGACTGCGATGGAAGTGAGCTCATCACACTCCTCCTTCACCTTTCACCATCCGGCGGCTGATCCTCGCCTTGCTCATATCACTGGGCACGAAAGTCCTCTCCCAGAGCTTCCAAGATGAGACGAAAAAAGGAACAACAAATCCTTCACCAGGAGAATATGCATCATTTCCTGGCCCGTGGGAAAAGAACATATTTTCTCCCGAATCTCGCCGGGTTCATCCCGTCCGCGTTTTGAATGATCATCATGGAATTATCTCAGACTATTCACCAGCACGAGCAATTTCTCTCGACAATGACAGCAACTCACAAGTAGTCCTAGACTTTGGCAAAGAAGTCGGCGGCATTCTCACTTTCACCTACTCAGCATCTGGATCCGGCAGACTAGGCATAGCCTTTTCAGAAGCCCTAAATTTCACAGGCCCAGTATCAGACATGTCCAATGGAGGAAAAGGATCAGATGGAGCTCTTTATACCACAATTACAGGATCTGGGTCCGGGAGCTATTCCGCCCCATCCGAGAAAATGCGCGGAGGATTTCGCTACGCCACACTCTTCGTCGAATCAAATGAGACACTGAACGTCGAAATCACAAACATCACTTTAGTCATATCTTTCCAACCAAACTGGTCAAATCTACGAGCATACGACGGATACTTCCACTCCAGCGACGAGCTCTTAAACAGGATCTGGTACGCCTGCGCCTACACGATCCAAACGACCACGATCCCGCCTCATACAGGGCGGGTATGGCCAAATCCGGCTGAAGGCTGGTTGAACAACGCGGATCTTCATGTCAACGGAAGTAGTGTCCTTGTTGATGGTGCGAAGCGTGATCGAGCTGTGTGGGCAGGAGATCTGGGGATTGCTATTCCGAGTGCATTGGTGAGTACTGGAGATTATGAGAGTGCGAGGAATGCATTGCAGGTGCAGTATGATTTTCAGGTAAGGCTTCACCACTCTCTTTGACGTCAGATCTGATATTGAAATATGCTTTAGAATCAAAGCACCGGAGAACTACCTATGGTGACACCTCCAATTGGATTCTATGGCTCGGATACGTACCATTTGATCACGATGATCGCGACGCACTCGTACTTACTGTATAGTAACGACATGGACTTCCTGAAGCGGAATCAAGATGGTTACAAGAAGGCAATGGCATTCATTATCGCCAAAGTCGACGATACAGGTATGCTGAACGTGACTGGTGCATCGAATTGGGGCCGCAATGCTAGTGACGCCGGCCACAGTACCGACGGCAACGCACTCCTCTACGGTGCTCTCATGAGCGGCATTCAGACAGCCTCATGGCTTAACGACTTTCCCTTGGCAAGCGAGTGGAGAGATATCGCTGCACGACTCAAGTCCACCATCAACAGCGCTTCAAACAACTGGGATCCAAAAATAGGGTAATTGATACCCTTATTATCCTCCCGATCATGACATCTGACGTACTCAACAGAGCTTTCAAAAACACCGACCTCGACGCTTCCCTTCATCCCTCAGACGGAAATAGCATGGCCCTCTACTACAACATTTCTACCTCCCCCTCCATCAGCACCTACCTCACCACCCTCTGGTCCCCCATCGGCTCCATAACCCCCGAACAGCCCAACAACATCGTTCCCTTCGTCGAATCCTACGAAATCAAAGCCCACTTCACCATCCACCAAACCCACCGTGCCCTCACTCTCATCCGGAACAGTTGGGGCTGGTACCTCAACAACCCCTACGGAACAGAAAGCACAATGATAGAAGGATATTATAAAGACGGATCTTTCCGCTACGCGAATGATCCGACTGGTGAGGGGAGTTATCCTAGTCATGCTCATGGTTGGAGTACGGGGCCTGCGGAGGCTTTGATGAGTTATGTGGTTGGGCTTAGGCCGACAGCACCTGGCGGTTTATCTTGGGAACTGGCTCCACAAATGGGAGATTTGCAATCAGCACAAGGTGGTTTCACGACACCCCTGGGTAGGTTCTCGGCGGGATGGGAGTTGGATAGGGGAGGGTATAGGTTGTGGTATGATGTGCCAACAGAGACAATGGGGCGTCTTCGTTTGCCTTGTCCGAAGGGACGACCGAGAAATGTGCTTTTGGATGGACGGCCTGTAGTTAGGAAGCAGGTCGATCAGGAATCCAAGGTCACCGAACTGAAGGCACCTGGAGGTCGTCATACCATATTGGTCAAGTACTGAATGGACATTCTTTTGCTCAACGCTCATATCCTTCTTGCCCAGCTTTGAGAACGACATAGACCGGAGAAGACTGAGCGCCAAAGGCACATCCAGAGAACATATGACAAGTTCCGACAACAGCTAGGTAGCACTCTGCTCGGTTTCATTTAGTTGATGATAGTCTCCTCGTGACTCAGTCTCAGATGAAAGGTCTTTCAGGCTGATTACCTCGTCTGATGGCTCTGCGCTGGACCTCAGGCATGCTTCGCAAGAGTTCATCTCTGGATGAGCACTTTGCAGTATCATGTCCACGACGAATTTGTATATCTGCCATATGGTTCTAAGCAAGACAATATCAGCGACCAACACCGCAACGATAAGTGACGCCGTGGGCTTGAGTTGTGGAACCTGGCATAGGTAACTGGTGGCGAGTACCGAAGGACTGATGTGCAAAGCTCTTGCGTCGGGGCTTTTGGGATCGAATGGGGCAGTTGCCAGGCCTGAGTCCGTGTGAACAGTGAGTCCTGAATGATACAAGGATGTTGCCGTAGAATTGATGGCGAGGAAGTCGCTGGTAAAGTGGGCGAGCAAGTCCGGGCTCGTAAATATATTGGAAGCAGCCGTATGGATCTGTCCAAGATCGACCATCACAGTGTAGAGTAGAGACTTTGCGAAACTGTCTGCTGGTCTCCAAACAGTGGGGAAGATATTGGCCGCAGTCTTGTTGACGAATGATCCAACTCTCTCCCACTTCGAATAAATGACTTCGGTGAAACCGGTGCTTGAGAATGGCATGAAAAAGCTCATCCCGTCGAAGAAATCAAGAGATTCTACGGCCTCGGCTGTGGTTAGAGGGGCCCTCCCATGAAGCGAAAACATCATGAGACCCTTATATATAGGGGTTTCCAGGCGACGATTTGCGACCGCGAGAGTGTCGACTGTACTAATCCAGAACATCTGAAGCGCAGACTCCGCATAGTACAAGCTAGGTTGAGTCGTTTCATTTCGATTCTGGAAAGTAGGCGCACCATCGTACACCATGTTCAATGAGACTCCCAACGCACCTTGCAGGGTTTCGATGAGACACATCAGTTGTAATGTCGTTTTGAGCCCCAGTTGTGTATGTCCGAGAGAGCCTGCCGATTGCTGCATCGATTCGAATTCAAGGGAGATGGTGGTCATGATGCAATTTTGCAAGTGATGATTATGATAAACGAGCGCACCCTGGTAGGTCGAGAAACTGTCGTTGGTCAATCGTTCCACCCCTGTTATGGTATATGGAAGTGCGGAGTTGTTGGTATAGATTGTGGTGCCGACAGGAATCGTCGCAGATTGACACGAAGGCTGTAGGCTGCCAAAGCAAGAGCCCATACTGCTCCCGAACCAGGTTCTCATCGCCTCAGTAGCATTTGGATCCGTCGATGAGATTGCAATAAGTTGATACCCTGATGTGCCGACGGAAAGGAAAGACACCAGCACCGCAATCAGGATGCCTCCCAGGATAGTTACGGGCGTGAACCAGCGCATAGGATACGGGCGCGTCAGATTGTATGAGAACCAAGACGTATGCTGTTTTGCCATGTTGACGGTGGCTGCTCCAGACTGCGGTCTTGCGATGGAGAGGCAAGAGTGGCCGAGCGCCAGCTCTTATGAAAGCTCCAGTCCGCTTGAGAGCCTCTTTAAGCACAGCCTCATTGGTGTAGCCTCACTCATCTATGAGCTGCGGAAATTCAGTTAGAGGTGCTACCGAGATAGGATTAAGGCAGCCTTGCGACACACATGTCTTAAGCGTGCAGTGGATCGCTGCAAGTGGACCATTCCAATCAACTGATCTAGTTTCTGCAATCAGGAGCTTACCAATTGGTGTAACTGGAAGTGGGGTCCTTTCGTGACGCGATCGAATTGGCGCACAATCCCGCACTACCAGGCTTTCGGCTTTGGTTGTCGCCAGCTCAGCTCTCCGTTACAGGCGTCGCGATCAATTTGGTATCCTGTGGACGGACATAGCGAGCTGGAAAGCGACCCTGTTGACCACAATATACGCCAATCATCCAGCCCTCCTCAACTTCTGTGACTTCCTCGATTCCTGCCCCTCTCGGAAAGTATAGACAGTCAGGATCGTCACCATTCTTGGGTGGAAACCAGTTGTGAATGGCAGAACAGCGAAGGAAGTCGCTGGTTCCATCTCGACGCCAACCGCTGCGTGGTCCTTCAACCGTGAATCGCACGTGAGCTTCGTATATTCCGCTCAAGGGAGAGCCGAACGGCACTGTTCTATAGTCCACAATAGCCGTTTCATGACCATTTATGCATCGATGCATTTCTCGCCAACCCGGGGGCATGTTCTTCTTCTGATACATGGAGTCGAAGCATGACTGACACATGTCAAAATCCCCGTCCAAGCACTTATAGCAGTGATACCGTTCTGCCTCTGGACTGAGGGAATCTCCACATTCATCGCAGACGTTGTTCACTGCGTCATGAACATATTCGAGAGAGGGGAGATGTGGCGCTTTGAAATATGCTGTCGGCGGGATTTCTGAAGAGTTGAGGTATCTGGTGTGCTGAAGGGGATAGAGAGCGTGAGTGCAATGTTGACCTTGTCGAACGCACGAGCTGCAGAAGCCCCAAGCTCCCCCAAAACATAGTCGACAATTCCAGTATTGGTCATGAGAAGTGTCCTCACAGTATTTGAAGCAATTGTCGCAGAATGCGCCTTCATGAAGTTCCCAAATTGCTTCAATATCGTGTTCTCCTTCGAGTTCTTTGAACGACTTCTCGTCTATCGACGGTAGATATTTTCGAGCATGGAGAATGTGTGGGAGCGCTCCATTCTGCTGGTGAGGGACCATCCATTTCGGGCGGTAAGAATAACTCCTCCATCGTAGTTCCCCTTCCCCCACGTATACTCCCTTCGGTCGACGTGGTGAGTGATAGCACCCCTTTTCGTCGCGATAGCATCTCAAACAGAGGTTGAAGGCACCGCCATCGCACTGCGAACAGTGGTAGTGAAGTTCTGTGGCTATGTCCTTCGCTGTGCACTTCGAGCAGGACACGTGAGGTGGTGTAGGATATGGTTTGCGCCGTTTCGATTGTGTTCCGACAGCGGGCAGAGCATAATCCGGTGAAACAAATAATGAATACCACTGGTTGTTATGGTCTATACAATAGTGAGTCAAACTTCCTCTCGGAAGACGCCGAAAGCAGCTGCATTCTGCTTACATTCGTTGCCATTGTGCTGACGGGCATGATCGCTAGCAGCGTTGCCTTCATAAACCTGACGTTCAGACATGCTCAATAACGCTCAGGGGTTGCCCGTACGATGTTGCCTGAGAGCCTGCTTGCGAAGTTTCGAGTTCATGGTGAGGTGAGGTGAGGATGGTTCGCCGCCGGTCAGCTCCAAAGGCGCAGCTTTCTCACAGCCGCAGTCGGCTTGCATACACCCCCGTCTCACAGACCCGCTTCATTCGAGGGCCTTCTTATCATCTCGGGATCGCGCATCTTGATCTCGGCTTGCTACGGCTTCCCGAGTTTTGCCATGCTGAAGTTCGCCGCTTGATGTCGTGGTTGGTCTCACGTCTCGAAAGCAGCACGCGCAGCAGTGACTTCAAAGGGTATTGAGGTGTTCGACTTGATTGAATTGGCACTATCACCATTCCTAGTATGTGTCAAAGTGCTTTTAGTTTCTGCAGAATGTTGGAAGCCACCTTCCTTCAGCTTGAGCTTGGATGGGAAGTCGTGAGCTCAGGAAGCACCTGCCATTGACTTCACATTTCTGCACTCGACTGGTAAGCATTGCGGACTGCGGACTTTGTCGTTTCATGATTGGTAGCGAGATTGTCTCAGAAGAGCATTCGAAGTCTAGAAGTACTTCGAGCCCTCGAAAGTGATCCACTCCGAAGTAGCTGCAGATGCAGATGCCCGCTTTCATCGCTGTCCGAGCGTGTTCCTGCGCATAAAGGCGAGCAGAAACCACATTGGTCACTCGCTTTCCATGTGTTACCCATGAAGTGCGTGACTTGCAGAATCACGCGTGTGATGCGATGTTCTGGACGCGAAATTTTGATGGCGAAGGTGTTGTTGAGGTTGAGCACTTCCGCGCTTTGACGCTGGCAGAAGACCTGTACCTGCATCGCCATGTTGACGAGTCGCACAGGTGAATCAATTCCTGCTCTCGAACAAAGACGTTAGTTGTCAGATGGGTTACATGACAGGGAGTATTTGGTGTGTGATTGCGCCGTCCAGACACGATCACCACGATGATGAAAGAGCTCTGCCCTCGAGTCGTGGGCTGCCAGCCACTGCATCATTCTCCTGACCACGCCTTTGGGCGCCAGACAAAAGACAGCGCTTGACGACAGCAACAAGATCTAATATAGTGCTCGGTAGACGTAGTGCTGAAGCTATCCCTTGCCTTTGCATTGCTTTGTTGGCATCACATTTGGTGGAAGAGGCAGAAAACAGCTCTCAATTCCTTGTTCTCCACATGCTCTGGCCTGACGGGCGTGATTCGCTGGCCAAAACTCAGCCGCCGCAGCAAGTGGATGGTGGGGAGAATTGGAGAGGTGATTTGAGCGGCAGAAACAGGTGCAGCTGGACAGTAGTGGTGGATAGGTGGATTGGATAGTGTTGATCGGGTTGCCGTGGTGAGTTGATACCCAGAGTACTTGCCTGCATATCACACCTACTTGCATTGTACTGCGCTGCACACAAGCTCTGCCTGTGCCTGAAGCAAATCGAATCTGAATCTGCCACCCAGCCTACCGCGGCAGTGTGGGAGCCCAGCCCTGCCCTGCCACGTCGAGACGTCACTGGTTTTTGGACCTACTGTATGCGCGGATTGCGAACAGGCCACTCGATCGAGGCGTCGGACCACAGCAGACGAGTTGACGTACGTGTATGGTTAATGCTGCGCCAGTTCAGACACGACCAGTAGCAATACGCCAGCTTCGACGCTCGTCATCGCGCAAGACCTGACGACTCGCAAAGCAACGGCAGCTTAGCCAGCCAGCGAAAGCCCAGCGCCGCCAACCTGCATCGCGAATCGCGCTCCGACAGCCAGCCCACTCCAAAATCCCTCACCGCCCCGGCTGCGAGCTCCCTACCATGAACAACGGCAGCGAAAGCCTCAAGAAAGCGGCGATTAACAAAGCTAAGGGTCTTGCCAACGCCGCTACACCCTCGTCGTCCAACGGCAGCAGCAACAACGGCAAAAAGAGGAGGAAGAATGAGCTCAAGCCCATCATAACCACCGAGCAGCAGAGGTATGTCAGCTTCACTTTCCATTTTTTGTAGACGCGGTGGTGGTGCATAGTACTAGCTCCCACAACTACCACTGTATGCGAGTGGTGCGGTGCGGTGCTTGCATTCTTGCTCTTTACGCGGCGCGCTTGATTCTGTATCTCACATCATCACCGAATCCCCCCGCCGAGACCCGAGACTTCTGCAGGCCTCGACCTCCGCCGCCGCCACCATCGGCGCAGGCACCACGACCTCAGTCTCGCTGGTCTCAGCCACAGACTCAAACTCACCTGTCTTCCTTTCTTGCCTCCGACACCAGCATAATGCGAATCGCTGCTACTGCAACGCCCCGTGCGCCCAGACATCCTTCCCCATCATCATGCTGATCCCCAATGCGCACAGTGCCCAGGGCAATCCGTCACCGCTCAACCACAACAAGGCCCAATACGGCCAAGACCTACACCAATCCCCCTCAGAGTCCGAGTCCTCCGGCGACGAGGGCACCGAAAACACGGCGGACGAGGAGGACTCCGAAGACTACTGCAAGGGTGGTTACCACCCCGTGCAAGTAGGCGAACAATACAAGGATGGCAAGTACACGATAGTGCGCAAGCTGGGATGGGGACACTTCAGCACTGTCTGGCTGTCCAAGGACAACACCACCGGCAAGCACGTCGCGCTCAAGGTCGTCCGCTCCGCCGCGCATTACACCGAGACGGCTCTCGACGAGATCAAGCTTCTTAACAAGGTCGTCGAAGCCAACAAGGACCACCCGGGTAGGAGTCATGTCGTCAGTCTGCTGGACTCGTTCAACCACAAGGGCCCGCATGGAATGCACGTGTGCATGGTCTTTGAGGTGCTAGGTGAGAATTTACTTGGCTTGATCAAGCGATGGAACCACAGAGGAATCCCCATGCCCCTCGTCAAGCAAATCACAAAACAGGTCCTCCTTGGTCTAGATTACCTGCACCGAGAATGCGGCATCATTCACACCGATCTCAAACCTGAAAACGTTCTCATCGAGATTGGAGACGTGGAGCAAATCGTCAAGACGTACGTAAAGGAGGATAACCTGGCTAAAGAAGACCACCGCAACGGGCGCCGTAGGAGGCGCACTCTGATTACTGGCTCACAACCACTCCCCTCGCCCCTCAACGCCAGCTTTTCCCAAAACGATTTATCGAACTTCCCCGGCAGCACACAGAGTCTCAACAAGATTGTCAGTGATAGCAAAGGTAATGACGCACCAGCAATATCTGGCGCCTCGCCGACGCGAGAGGATGGTGCTGAGATGAGTGGTGCTATAGGATCACACACCACACCCCCCAAATCCATGCTCGAACAGCTCGGCCTCAAGACAGACGACGGCACAGCAGACCCGCAGAAAGAGCGAGAAAAGACTGCGTAAGTCGCGAGAGCTGGCTTTATACTTGCAATGCTGAAATGGATACTGATGCTAGACGCAGCGACATCCTCGCCAACAACGTCTCTAACATGGACCTCGACAAGACGACGCACGTGAAGCCTGCAGCCATGGAAGGCGACGGCATTGACATCATCTCGGTCAAGATTGCAGATTTGGGCAACGCGTGTTGGGTTGGACACCACTTTACAAACGACATTCAGACGAGGCAATATCGATCGCCTGAAGTCATTCTCGGGGCAAAATGGGGAGCCAGCACGGATGTGTGGAGCATGGCTTGCATGGTGAGTTGAAGGATCTGATGCTGCATGCCAGTGAATGCGGTCAGCTGATGTTTGATCTACAGGTTTTCGAACTCATAACTGGCGACTACCTGTTCGATCCGCAATCAGGTACCAAGTACGGCAAAGACGACGACCACATCGCACAGATCATCGAATTACTCGGGACGTTCCCCAAGAGCTTGTGTATTTCAGGGAAATGGTCACAGGAGATCTTCAATCGCAAGGGCGAGCTTCGGAATATCCACCGGTTGAGGCATTGGGCGCTGCCTGATGTTTTGCGGGAGAAATATCACTTTTCGGTGGAGGAAAGCAAGAGAATAGGAGATTTCTTACTCCCAATGCTGGAGTTGCAACCTGCAGAACGGGCGAATGCAGGCGGGATGGCGAATCACCCTTTCTTGGATGAGACAAAGGGCATGGATCGCGTCAAGTTGCCAGTGGAGGTGGGCAGCAAGGGTGATGGGATAGAAGGTTGGTCTACAGAGATCAAAAAGGTGCGGTAGTCGGATGATGACGCGAGAGACGGAGCTGAGACCGACATTGAGACTGCGTGACATAACACGCCGCCGCAGCTCGGATGGACTCGCACAGCATACGGACCTTGCATCTATCCATGATGGGCAGCGGGTTTCGTGATGTTCCTCGAAACCCGTTGCTTTGCTGCATTTATGCCTTTTAGGCTATCATTCACTGCAACCACCATTACCTTTACCACTTCGCAGTCACGGCAACGGCGACCGGTAGCCGGGCGCATCGAGCGCAGACGCTCGCTCATTCTGGCTAGGAAGAAGAAGAAGAAGCACTTATTACATTGACTGATAGTATGCTGATGAAGCTGTAACGATGTTCATAAGCATTCATTCACACGCTCCTTACTTTCCTCATCTGTCCAAAAGTCGTACGGTGTGAGATTCAACCATGACATTGTGATCAAAACGTGGTATTTGCGATTATCAAGCAATCGGACGAGCGAGTGAAGTTGCAGGATTATGGCATGACTTCACAGAGGGTGTCAACATCATGAGAGATGTGGTTCCGCTGTGGTGTGGCAAAGTAAAGTCGTACCACCGAGGCGAGGCGAGGCGTGCCATCTCTCCTGGCGATCAATTCAATTCTTTGTTACTGCCGGGATGATGATCTCAGATCGTTCAGAAGACATCCTTCGTAAACTGACACTATGAAATGGATCTCGTCTACAGAGTGCCATGATGAATAGTGAGGATTCGACAAATGCAAGCATTGTTATAGGTTAGAAAGAGGCCAACCCATGTTGTTGCCGGCTGTATCTTCGAGATCGAAATCAGAGTTTCATCAATCTCGGGCACATCCGCAGTGGCGCTAGCTTTTCCGTCTCAGGGTCCTAGAATCGTAAGACATTTTGGTTTACATCGGGAAGAGCCATTGCCTCCTCACCGCGAATTGTTATTGTCTTTCGCTATGCTACTTACATCTTCGACATAGACACGATCGAAATCGCCAGCTCGCTCGCTCGATCACCCACCCACTTCCGCCCGCCGCCATGTCGCTGACGCTGGGAATGGACTATCTGTTGTACGTACCTACCTTCCGATTCCCGCGTTGCTGTTCGGTTCCTGCATGAGAATTGTCGCTTGCCTCACGAGCTACGACGACAACATTCAACCTGCGATCCGACGACGACAACACCACCTATGGTCGCGTCAGAATGATGTGAGGATTCCCTGAGCTAATGTCCTTCTTCAGCCAAAATGCGACAGCTTCTGCTTCGTCGATTGCGGATGCCATGTTACCGCACACACAAAATCCCTACTGGCACGAATTCGCCGAGATCTCGAAAGTCCACGGCGGCTTGAACTACTTCGAACGATTATGGGCGGCTTGGTATGCGTTCATGGGTAACGATATCCTCGCGACGGGAATCATGAGCTTCGTCATGCATGAGGTGGTATACTTTGGCCGAAGTCTGCCGTGGATTGTCATCGACCACATTCCCGCCTTCAACAAATACAAGATACAGAACGTACGTCGCAGGCGAATTCAGGATAAAGTGGCGTGAGGTGCTGACAACGTATGCAGCAAAAAGTCCCTTCGGCCAAAGAGCAATGGGATTGTGCCATGCTCGTACTCCTCGCTCATTTCACAGTCGAACTCCCACAAATCTGGCTCTTTCACCCAATGACCCAGTACTTCGGTCTCCAAACCACCGTTCCCTTCCCTTCGATCTGGACCATGGCCTACCAAATCGCAATCTTCTTCGTCTTCGAAGACGCATGGCATTACTGGGTACATCGCGCCATGCACTGGGGCCCACTCTACAAAAACATCCACAAAATCCACCACCAATACTCCGCACCCTTCGGTCTCGCAGCAGAATACGCCTCACCCATCGAAGTCATGGTTCTCGGCTTCGGTACCGTCGGTGTACCCATAGTCTGGTGCGCCATCACCAAGAACCTCCACATCCTCACCATGTACATCTGGATCGTACTCCGTCTCTTCCAAGCTATTGATGCACATTCCGGGTATGAATTCCCTTGGAGTTTACACCATTTCCTTCCATTCTGGGCAGGAGCAGAACATCATGATGTACATCATGAGAAGTTCATCGGAAACTACTCGAGCTCTTTCCGATGGTGGGATTATTGCCTTGACACTGAGAGTGGTCCTGAAGCAGCAAAGAGACGACGAGAGAGGAAGATGGCGAAGCTTAAGAAGGCGCAGGGCAAGGCTCAATAGACGGATCAGGATCGTGATTTTGCAGCGTTTGATTCGGAACGAAACGACAATACCGAAGGTTCGGTTTGGTTATGCATCGCAGTGGGTGTTTCTGGAGTTGGCATATCGCATTGCCGCGAGGCATGGTTCGATTTGGTGGGACGGTGGATGTGTAAATATTCTGGAACAGGACACATTCGACTTTGATGAGTCGGAATTTTGAAGAAGAAAGAAAATATATGTCAAAGTATTGCCTAATGATGCAAAGAGGACGAAACGTCCATCAATTGAGAAAAGTATCGGTCGGTATATGCACTGCACTGACACAGCCTCGTATAGCTGCGTATAATATTCGATCTTGCTGACTGATCGATACAAGGAATTTGTGAGCTCGGCAGTTCTAGAAACCATGCTAGCGACCGTTGGCCATGCTTGGGTACATTCTGCTGGGTAGTACGGACATGGCAAGAACGCAATTCCGGTGCCAACCTGCGAGTTCTTGATCTGCCTGCCTGCCTGCCTGCGATTCTTGGTAACAAGATGCAAAGTTCTGAACTTGCCTGGCACTGCCTGCTTGTAGTCAAAGCATTGTATAGTAGTCTACTTTCTCGGTTTGCCGTGTATTGGGAGACGCGAGCAAGGATGATGGGACAATCTGCTATGATGTGATATATATGTTAGGGTGACTTTCGAAAATCCGTGGCTGTGTTGTTCCAGAATGCAACCTCTTTTGATCTTAACGCCCTCGCTTTGTCATGATCCGCGTACTGTTGTCATTCTCTGATTGATATGTCTAGAACCGGTAAGGAAAACTGAGGGATTTCTACTGTGACTGAGTTGAGCTCGTGAACATGCAAGAGAAGTGTGTTGTGGTTTTGGCCTGCTCGCATTGGATGGAACTTGGGTGTATGTTCTACAGTGGTTTCATTTGGAGAGGTCCTCGAAGAAGCCATCGCTTATCGTGATCTGGCGTGCTGTCATTGCCTGATAATAATCCTACAGTCCCCATCCCTCTACACTATTCTTCTTTCTTCTCCTACGAAAAAGCATTTCCTAAATTATGTTCCCGAATATAATCTCCTCCCTTCTCAGCCCATTCTTCTTTACTAACAAACGCATTCCTACTCTCCTTCTCATCTCTCGCCCATTTCGCAGCACCTTTCCAAGCATCCAGAATCGGATCCTTAGCTCTTCGAACCCCAAGTTGTACATCAGCAGGCAAAACAGCCCTCAATTCATTCTGAAGACGTTCTTCATAACCTTGAAAAAGTGTGTATCCTCCGGTTAGGAAGACGTCTTTCAATATCGAGTCACGGGCCGCGTGGCCAGAAAGTCGTTGGGTAAGGATATCTTCCGCGATTTCGATAATTCCAGCTTGATCGACCCCCGCGATGGAGGGTTGGAAAATGACTTCAGGAACACGGATTCTTTCGACATTGAGATGAAATCGATTAGATTCTCTCGCTGATTCTGGGTCGAAAGGGTATGGGCCTCGAACAAAAGCATGCACAAGAGATTTAGTCCAGTCTTTCTGTGCTTCTTGAGTACTATGTTCCGTGAAATCTGGGTCGAATTTCAACAGTTGGGTTTCGATATTTTTCAGTTGTGCTTCGAGATCTTCTTCTTCGTCATCTTCGTCGTCGTCGTTACGGCCCGCTTGGATGTCGCGGTAGACCATCCAGTCTGCGTCATCGGCACCGAAACCGTCGTCGTCGCCTTGGCCTCTGCGACGTTTTCGGCCCGTTGGGTTGTCGGAGGCGAGGTTGGCGATTTGTTTCATGCGCATTTGTGAGGCTTGGGATTTTCGGTTGCCGAGGTCGGCTTTTAGGCGTTCGCGTTCTTTCATTTTTTGGATTGTGGCTTGTCGTGCTGCGCGGCGTTCTTCGACCCAAGCTTCTAGATCGTTTTCTCGACGTTCGTCGTCGAGACGCTGGATCTCGGCTTGTCGTGCTTTCTCGGCTTCCTTTTCGGCTTTGGCTCGGGCTCGGGCGTCGTGGTTGCTCTTGAGAAGTCTTTGCTGTCGCTTGGCTTTGATACCATCCTCGTCTAACTCTTCATCCGGAATGTCCAGCAAGGGATAGGTGGGCGGTTCTACTGGCTCTTCTTCCAGGTCACCGACATCCTTGTTCCTCTGCTTTCGAATGCTCTTCTCCATTTCCTTGATTCTTCGATCGAGTTGCGCCTCGTCTTTAAATTCGTCTTCTTCAAGTAGTGCTCTGATCTCTTTCTTGGTTGTTGCTTCTTGCACTTGTTCCTGCAACTGCTTGAAGTACTCCAACTCCTGCTCCTTTCGTATCAGCTTCTCCAGGCGCATCTTGGCGGCTTGCTCCTGCAGCCTCCTTCCACCCTCGCGTCTCTTCTCCTCTGCGCGTTTGATTTCCTCCTCAGTCTTTTGGACGACTTCCTTCTCCTGGAATGGCAGCTGTACAATGCAGTCCCGATCTTCCAGGCCAGTCCATTCCAGCATCCTGGCAGCTTCTTTGTCAAAATCCTGGCTGACGTAGCAGTGATCTCTCACGAGCGATTCGATTTGCGTCTCATTGACCTTGCCAGTGGTCAGCAGACCGGGATACTTGATCTTGAGCAGTCTCGTCAGGTATTCTGAGCACGAAGCTCGTCCCCAATCCAGCCTCGTCGCATGTGATATCAGAGGCTGCTTTTCCACGACGGGTATGAGATGCGTGCTCATGTGTGCACTGCTGACGACCAAGCCCGTGTTTCCGCCGTTGTAGTTGTAGCTGAACAAGCTATCTACTCCGTATGCGACGCTCGGCACATTGTACAGCTCGAACAATATCTCGCTCATGACTCGTCTCGTATATGGCAGGTTCGCTAGCGGCTCGGTCATGACGATGGGTCTGTCTATAACTCCTGATTGCGCTTGGTCCAGGCCAAATTTGAGGAAGATGTAGTCCAGAATGCCTTCGACGCAGTCCCAATTATTGATGATATTGCTGCCTGGTTCGTAGATGTTCTTTGCCTGTCCACGCGCCGTACCATCAAAATATATCTCTGAGCCGATGAAGGTCAACTTGCGATTCAGCTTGCGGTCCATGTAACGCGCCATGAGCGGCGGGAACTGCAGGCGCGGCGAGGCATCCGTCTGCCAGCCGGCGCGGACTGAAGAGCTACCATTGTCGATGACGATGGCGGTATCTGGCGACGTTTGGCGGTAGTAGGCGGCGTTGGCTTCGAGCTGGCCGTGGTATGGGGGCTCATTGATGTTGTATACGGTCGTCGGTGGTGCTTTGGGCGAGTTGCGGCCGGATTGCGTCTCGATCGGCAATGTGAAGTGAGGCATGGTGCATAGGAGTGTGTTGCGGTGAATTCGCTATGGCATTATCGAAGCAATCTCGAAGTACAAGGTTCAGTTGTCAAATCCATCACATCATTCTCAATCACATGACATGCTATGCAGAGCGAACGTCCCGCATCGCATCGCGACGAGAGTTCCTGCAGTAAGGTTTAGAATACCGTATCTCACGGGCCATGGGCATGTCGTCATGTGGCCATAGCTCAGCTTGCCTACCTAAGGTACCTACCCGTCTGTTGTAAGGACAATTTCTCCTTCAAGAAGATTATTTGAAGCCGCGCAATCCGAACAGGGCATCTCGTAAGGTACATCGTCAAGACCTCGCAGATCCGATCATGGCAAGGATCATGACCATGTGCATTCATACGAAGTACCTTGTCCAACCATCCGTTTTTCGTTTATTCGCATCTGGCTACAACGTGAGCCTATCATCACATGCACGCGGACGCAATCCTGGAATTCGATGTGATCAGAAATCATCCAACGCCGAGACCTAGACAGGCCATTCTTTGATAGGATCAATAACCCGGCCTTATTGCTCGTCTCATCGTCTGTGGCTCATCCGGATTAGGAAGAGGCTTTCTCCCATATCCAATGATACTTGCAGTGTTCATAAGCGAGACCGACCTTATACCTCGTCGCTGAGAATCAAACAATAAGAATCCCAGAAACGAAGGCACTAGCTGACACTCATGTGTCTCTACTCAGCAGCCGGCAGATTTAACCTTGCCACATGTCCCTCTGGGCCGCGATTTTTGCTGCTCGCTGCATTCGACAGTAATGATGTGTACATCATTGCTCGCTTCAATGAGTTGAGTCATAAAATACCAAAAGGACGACAACGAAGTGCGGTCAGCAATGGGATGATTACAATTCAATCACGTCCGTGACGGCAAGACGCCAGGCGCCGTGCGCCGTGCGCCGTGGAAGCCACGGAAGTAACGTTAATATGCAGGTACATACTGCTGCAAATAGCTGAATCGCCTCTCGAGGTACGTACAGCCTCGTCGGCTATTCAATCTGCTCCATTGGCTCACTCCGGACTTGATTACATCCCACCAGCCTCCTCGAACTACATCGACCTTGACAAGGACAATGTATACGAGAAGTCAGTAGCCGACGAGCAGCGGGATCGTGGACATACTCAACACCAACGTCCGGACCCAAGGGTGCTCCAATAGCGCAAGCTCATGCTGCCAATGAACATTACACGTGCTATGAGAGATACCAGTTTTCACTCGATCACCAGGAATTCGAAATACCGGACGCTACAAATAGCCTGGAGCAGCTTGCAGACAGTCTACATCTCAGACAACGTGTCGTTGTGATACAATTGACGGGTAGCCACAGTTGAATGGTGAGCGAGTATATATGAAGCGTGCGGTTGGCTTGGAGGACACCATCAACAACCACTCAAACTTCCTCGTACATCCATCCACACAAGACGGACTAAGCTTCTCAGTGTCGCAGACATGCTTCTCACTCGATCTCTTGCTCTGCGATTGTTGTCGCTCCTTGCGCTGACCGCATCTTCCACTGCGAGATGGGCGACCATCGCTCATCGTGGAATCTTCCACGACAAACTAGACGTCTACTGCACCGCTGAGAACAGCTACGATGCTTTGCTGAGAGCACCTAAGTTCGACGGCGTCAGCGGGGTGGAGATCGATGTCAAAGTCACCAAAGATGGGAAACTTATATCCTTCCACGATCCTGTGGCGAACGGGCTCACAGTCAAAGACAATCTCGGCGGAAAGATGAACGTACTCAGCGTGGCACTAGGCCATCAGAGAAAGCCAGCCCCTGTCCATATCCACGGCCACGACTCAAAATTCTTCCTTGGCACAGACATGAAAATCTACGGAAGAGGAGGCCACCTGATCCAAGCAGAATCTAAGCCCAAACTCGACAGTCTCGAAACAATTCTTCGAGGCTACCAAAAGGACCATATCCGCTCCAACTTCTACATCATCCTCGACATCCAAACCTCCCACATCGCCGACGCCGCCGCAAAACTAGTCAGAACTTTGGGAATGCAAAAACAAGTCTACCTCAAACTCTGGGCATCCGCAGGCATTAGCCCCGAAGCACCAAAATACCACGGAGCAAATACATGCTACGAATACGCCCGAGCACACGGTCTCTCAGGAATCATGATCATCCCCGAAATCAACGAACTCCAATTGAAAAAAGGCACTAACAAAATCCACGCTTTCGCAACAGACCTCGACGTCGGAACCTACCTCGACTGCTGGGCCAGTGCCCAAAAAGACCATGCCGGAAACGGCGCAGCCATCATGCCCATGGTCTCAGCCATGACTCCCAACTTCAACAACGACCTCGCGGTCCAAGCTGCCAACCAAGCTTTTGATTGGGCCGAAAAGAATGGGAGGAAGAAAATGAGCGTTATTGTCATGCCGGATTTTTGCTCGATTAGTTCGGCACGAGGGGTTAAGGGACGTAGGGCTTGGAGGAGTGCGGGTGGTATGAGTGCGTTTATTCAGCCTAGAGCGCAGGTCGATACGAGGAGGAAGTTTTGTGATCAGAGAGCGGATTTTTGTGTTGTGGATGTTTTGGGCGATTTTGAGAATTTTTCGGTGACGCCGGACTATGATGAGTATATGAATGGGATTTGTCCTAAGGGGAACTAGATGGATGTGGAGCGGGCGACGAGGAATTTTCGCGACACATGGCGCGGAATCCTAGGCGCCTTTGTAGATGGTGAGTGTGTGAGTACGTGAGTGGGATTGAGGTGGATCTGTTGGATGGTGGAAATACAAGATGTGCGAGGGGTAAGAATCTGTGGCCTGCCTTTTATACGAGTACGAAAGTCGAACAGTCCCTACATGAATGTACTCGTCCGCTTCCACAATGACCTCGCATTCATACCGAACCACTTGCCAAGCCACTCTCTAAGTCATGACAGCAGTAGGCAAGGCTACAGATGACTTCTGCTCACCATACCTCACTTAAGCGTAATCTCAAACTCCTTATACCCCTCCCCCTTCACAAAAGTCTGCATCCAAGGCTCCTGCTTCTCACCATTCGCCAACTCCCAAAATAACTCTGCATGAGCATCCCCATCGATACGATACTTTGGCGATCCATCTGGTTTTCTTTCATCGACATAATAAAACCTATTATTGTTTAAAATCGTTAGCCAACGACCAATCAACACACCTTTCCCTCATTATAACATACTTATACCCAACATCCCTATACGCCTCACTTGCCGCCCACATCATATTCGCCCCTCCAGATTTTCCTACTCCTTGCGAGAGGAACTTTGGGAGGATGGCCACGTTGGTGATGTTTCCAGTATAGAGAAATGTGCCGGCGATGCCAAGTTGTTTGAAACCTTGGACTGCTTCCTGTGCTGCGATGAAGGCGGAATGGATATTGATTGTTGTGTCGCGTTGGAAGTCTGCGAGGGAGATTGCGAAGGGATCGTTGGGTGGGGTGAATGTTACTGAGCTGGCTGTATAACACAATCAGCACGAGACTTCGTATAGGTCTAGAGTATCTTACCATTATAGACGACTACGCTTGGAATCCCGAAGGTCTTTTTAATCTTGGTGAAGGCTTTGATTATGTCGTCGGTCTTGGAGAAGTCGGCCGGGATATTGAGTTGAGTTTCTGTGCTTTCGGATTCTTTGATTGAGCGGGAGGCGAGGCCGACTTTGTAGCCTTTGGATGAGAAGAGGCGGGCGACGGATTGGCCGATGTTGGGGCCTGCGCCGAGGATTAGGATTATGGGGGATCTTGAGGACATTGCAAATGATTTGAGGTGAGTTAATGGGGAGTATGTTGGGTTTGGTCGTGTTTTCTGGAGGGTTGAGGAATAGAGTAAATATCTTGGAGATTTGATGTAGAATATATATCAGAGTCCTGAGGTCCAGCGGTACTTGTAGTGTTTCGAAGCTTTACTTGTTCTGGTATGTCTTTGGTAGACCAACTCCTTACAATCAGGCTGGGACATTGCAAGACCGATCTTGATAATCAATGTGAAGGGTTGTGCCGAGGAGGCACTGTTGTTGGAGAGGCTGCCGTGCTGGAAAACAGCTATCTTGATTCGCTGTGGGTGATTCTCTTTGTGCCTGGGGAATAATTGTGACAAAGCACTGTTTGGTCGCCCTCCGAGATCTTTAGTGTTTGTCAGCCAAACTCGGTGAAATTGAGAGTCGAAAGAACACGACCAAGTGATGTGGAAACACGGAGTTGAGTCCGACTCAGCTGGACCCACTTTTCGGGCGGAACAAATTGTAATGTCTACAATTTGTTCCGTTGCCTCCACGAACAAAGCTACCAAATGGGGAACGACAAAATGAACCTACCAAAAATGAGTAATGCGGCTGTTGCTGCTAGATATATGAGAGCCAGCGTATTTGGATCGAAGGGCCATCATCGACATCAACACCACTTTCGATAGCAAGCTCACAACTCAACTCCAAAACTCGCAATGGCCCCATTCCCATCACCTACCGCGCTCTGGCACGACAACACATATCCTACCTTATCACCGGATCGACCTGAACTCTCAGCAAAAGGCAAATCTGTGATCGTCACAGGTGGAGGCACCGGCATTGGTGCAGAGACTGCTCGCTTCTTTGCCAAAGCAGGAGCATCTCGAATCGCTTTGCTAGGCCGAAGAGAACAACCTCTCCTCGACACCAAGGAGACTATCAAAGCCATCTCCAAAGACATTGAGGTCTTCACAGCTTCCACAGACATTGGCAACAAAGCCCAAGTCGATCAAGCTTTCCAAAACTTCGCCAAAGGTGGCAAGATCGATGTTCTCATCAGCAATGCAGCGGTCAGTGGTCCCGCTGATCCGATCAAAGACGTGGATACTGTCGCTTGGATGGATGGTGTAAACACGAACATTTCAGGCTCGCTCCACGTCGCCCAAGCTTTCATCCATGTTGCTGCCTCGGATGCTGTGGTTGTCGACATCAACTCTTCGGCATCGCATATGCATTTTGGACCGGCATTCTCCTCGTACAGCGTTGCTAAGTGGGCTGTTTTCCGTTTGTGGGACTGCGTCGCAACAGCCAACCCAGAGATGAAGATCTTCCATCTCCAGCCTGGAATTGTGGATACCGATATGAACAGACAAGCTGGTGGAGTTGCTGCGTTTGGATTCGAGGATCATGGTAAGTCGCCGAATGCGAGGGAAGTGAACTCCGTATGAAAGCTAACGAACTCTGTAGTATCGCTCCCAGCAAGCTTCAGCCTCTGGCTTGCGAGTCCCGAGGCTCGCTTCCTCAAAAACAAGTTCCTATGGTCCAATTGGGATGTCGATGAGCTCATGTCCAAGGCCGAGGAGATCGAGAAGAGTCAGAAGTATGATATTGGGCTTGTCGGGTGGCCATTCGGAGAGGACGATTGGTTCAAGAAGTACGCGGAGAAAGCGCCTGCCGATAGCAAGTTCCAGTTCAACTAGATAGAAGGAGGCGGACTTATAACCCATTGATCACTTTTCTGATACAACCATAAAGAGACGGAGCAATCGCTTCATAGCTTATCCATATCTCCCTCGGTACCTGGCATTCTCTCATTTTACCATCCGGCCAATTCTGCTACTGCATCCGCATCCTTCTTCGAGAATTGACGTGCTGGAATTCGATTCTCGAACAGAATGTCTAATTCTACCGTGGTTCGCTGCTTTGACTCAGGCACACAGAAGTAGCTGAACACCACGGACCCGAAACAAGTTCCAGCAAGGAGGAACCCACTTCTCGCACCCCAATTCCATGCCGTGGAATTAATCATGTAAGGGAACAAAACTCCAGCCACAATGGTTGTGATTATATAAGCCCAACGCGCCAACGCAATGGACTTTCCCCGTAGGAGAGCCGATGGCAGCTCGGCGCATAAGGTATTGGTTAGGGGTCCAATCGAGCTGCTGTAAAGGAACGAGGATACCAGCAGCACGACTGCGATGCCCCATGAATAGCCCGTCTCTGATGTGTCAACGTACGCTACTCCAAGTCCACCTATTATAATGTTGAGGCTACACATAGCGATCAGAGCCCATATGTATGTGGGTCGTCGCCCAAATAGAGGTAGAAGCAAAAGCTTTCCAACACGCCTAAGAGTTAGCACGAGGACTTCCGTGCCGAGACCGACTGCAGATCGGTTGAGGCTTACCGAGAAGAATACACCAGCAATTGACATGCAATAACCACCGATCGACACATTGAAAGCCTGGTTGGTCGGCAACCCAGCTTGCTTCATGAAATAGGTCGAGTAGCTTCGTATAGGATTGCCGTTGAAAGTCTGAATACAATAGATCATGGCAGTAATCAAAGTCCGTCGAAGATTCGATCCCTTGAAGCAAGCGGCATATGAGGACTCATCTCGGAACCTGCGCTCGGTCTCTGTGGTGAAGACCATAAAGGCTATGTTCTGATCGATGTCGAATCTCACGTCTTCCCGAGCGGCAACTTCTGGAGATATAAGACGTTTGACTTCTTCCTTCGCTTCTTTCAGTCGACCCTGACGAACGAGCCACCATGGGGACTCGGGAGAAATGTAAATTAGTGGGATTAAGATTGCGGGCCAGAACCACCTAGGTTGATTGCATTAGTCGATCGAGACTTGGGAGAATGTTGGACCTTCCAATACATACTGAACTGCAAAAGGAATTCGGTATGCCCAATGGTTGTTGATGCTGACGGTTCCTCGGAGAACGCACGCTGAAATGAGATGACCGAACGCCTTTCGTTTCGTTAGCTAGCCGTAGGTCTATTGTCCGCTTTACGACTGAGAAGTAGGTATGGCGTCTTTGCTTACCCAACAGAAAGCGACATAATTTGTCAAGTAAGGCGCAAGACATGTAGGCGAGATGTCGCGGGCGTAAATGACGGTCGTCACTTGGAAAAAGCCAAGTGGAACGCCTGTTGAGTAGATCAGCCTACTATCTCCATAATGCTGCAAACCTATGGCAACACTCACCAAATACCACCTGACCAACTTCGAGTACCGGAAGAGACTGCGCAAAGAAAGGGATAAAGATACACCCAGCAGAAGCAACAAGTGCCCCAATCATCGTCCACCGAAATCCATAGCGTTCGGTCAAATGTCCAGCTAGAAGAAGACCGAAAAGCTGACCGACTGCACTTCCATTCCCTAAGCCCGCCTGCCAGGGAGCTGTGATCTCATACCCTTTCTTCGCCTTCTGTCCAAAGTCTCGTTGGAACGCTGGCTGAGCAAAAAGTGCGCTTATGAGTTTCGTATCATAGCCTTCTTGAATGACCACGGCTGATAATACTACACTGTAAAAGATGGCTTTTCGGTAAAGTCGAATGGCTTTTCGAAAAGTGAGATGGTGTTCTTGATCGATCGCTTCGGGTCCACTGGCTACCTTGTGCTCATCGACGTGCTCATCGACGGCCACCTTGTCTGCAGTGGCTTCGATACTCATGCTTCTTGATGGATCGCGAGCTTGATAGTACGTGTGTAGGATGGCAGTGCAAAGAAACTAAAAGTCTCTCGTATAATTTACGAACCACCAAGGGAGGGAGTAGAGATAACAGTTTCCATCATGCACCCAAGCTCACAGGTCGTCTTCTAGCCGTTCGAATAGCTTCGAACAATACAGCGTCTCTTCGGATCGGAGTAATAGCGTCTTTCTAAAGAGTTTCTCCGAATGGCCTCTGGCAAGGATAATGGCCCCTGTCGAGCATGAACCAGTTATGCTCATACTTCCATGCGCGAAGACGCTGTAATCCTACGGAGACTTTGTGTGCAAGTGCATGGTGCTCGTGATTTTACCTTGTATAATGAATAAACATTAACTGCCGAATTGGTCAAGGTGATAAAGAGCATCACTGGGAATTGCAGCTCAGCCTATTATGAACGCGCCCTTGGCCACGTGGTTCCTCGTTGCGATAAACGAAAAGTCAACATTGTTTCTACACTACTAGATTCAAGAAAGCAAAATGCGATGCTTCGTGTGGTTATCTTCTGCTCTTGATGGTCCCGAGAAAAACAGGCAGGTCTTTCCCTTGCCGGCAGAAACCATGGAAAGGGACTCAAGTAATTTAGTGTCAATTTTCTAGCTAATATGTTTCGCTCTATACTTCCTCAGTTCTATATATCTACTACGCTCGACAAAATGGGCAGAATCTGGCTTCTTAATGGGTACCACGCCTTCGGCGTTTCGATACTATTAGAGAAAGTCGGGCTTTCGTTCGGGATTTGCTACCTGCACTCTAAGAAGTAAGCGGTACGAGACCGCGGATAGAAAAATCCCTGTCCTCGAGGTCTGTTCGCTCGCGGTCTCGCTGATTGAGACAATAGTTGACCTCCTGGGTGGAAAGAAAACCGGAGAATGGTCACAGAAAGAAGTGGACTTTGCCCATCATTGAGCTCGCTTCGTCCTCTACCAGACGTAAATTAAATGATAGTACACCCATTGATCTGATACTATCTCTGATTTCGAAGTTAGTCAAGGTACGGTTGAGGTCCAGAAGTCGCTCCACTGTCTGTTGTCTGTATCTGACCTTTTTTAGAGACCTCTCAATATGGAACAGCACCTAGACACAAGCGAGCTTCAGTCACTGCGTGCCTATCTCGAAAAGATTGCTTTAGAAGCCGGTGATATGATACGATCTGCCATGATAAGCGAGCTGGTCATTGAGACGAAGTGAAATGGTGCGTAGAGCTACATCTGCTCAGTCTTTCTCTGCACAATGAAGAGATATGCTGAAGCAAGAATGCAGCGAACGATCTTGTCACACAAGTCGACCGCGAGGTAGAAGACTTTATATCTCAACGACTAGCGGCGAAGTATCCTGGTTATGCATTCATCGGCGAGGAGACATTCAAAGCAGGAACAAGTGTTATCACAGATGGTCCTACATTCATAGTTGATCCCATCGATGGCACGTCAAATTTCGTACATGGACATCCAGAAGTCTGCGTATCCATCGGCTTTACGACACAAAGAGTACCAACCATTGGCGTAGTGTACAATCCTTTTCGCTCTGAAATCTGGAGCGCAGCCAAAGGCCATGGTGCCTTTCTTCAGGTGCATGGCAGCAGGCATGAGCTCCCACTCCATAGGCCAGCACCGCCGTTGAAAGGATTGAATACCGCGTGCATTGGGCTTGAATTGGGTAGCGATCGATCAGGGCCAAACTTCGATCTCAATACACATGTATTCAGGACTCTTGCTTCTAGTGATATTGGCAAAGGAGGCCGTTCTGTTCACGCACTACGATTTCACGGCTCAGCTGCTCAGACGATATGTCGAGTAGCTGCCGGACAACAGGATGCATTCTGGCAATGTGGCTGCTGGGCATGGGATGTTGCTGCAGCATGGTGTGTCCTCACTGAGGCTGGCGGAATCATAGTCGATGGTCATCCAAATGAGTGGAATCCCCCTGTCGACAATCGTCGATATCTGGCTGTCAGAGCTGCTCCGGTTGAAGAGCAGGAAGCCTTTGTCAGGGACTTTTGGACAGTGCTCGGAGACAAGAGATCGACGTACAGCGCAGACACCGGATCCCAACTGCAGCACAAGAGATATCCTGGTGGGGTACCGATCAAGTTCTCACCACAAGGAGAAGTGGCTGTGTACAAGGGCAATACCACTGTCTGCCATATACCTTCCGACTCGCCTGTCCTCCCAAAATTACAGAACATCTACACTGCCCTACAAACTCGTTCGACGTTATCTCCACTCGTGTACCTGGTTCCTCCTGAATCCTGGCACATGACCATCTTCAGTGGCGTTCGCGACAAGATACGCTCTCCTGGAACGTGGCCTCCAGGCGCCGAGAACATGCCGCTCGAGGACTGTACACAAAACTTTTCCCGCAAGCTTCGAGATTTTGGCCTGAAACTTCCACAACTTGGTCTAGGTCCGCCATACCTTGTCTGCCTGTACGGATTCGACACAGTCAACGACACTAGCATTACAGTCAAAGTGAGAGGCGCAACGGCCTCCGAAGAAAATCGACTCCGGCGTCTTCGTGATTGCCTTGCAGATCTATTGTTCGAATTTTGAGCACCAAATCACGATTCATGGATGTTCCACATCACGATTTGTTACTACTTGCGTGTCATTGAGGGTAATGATAGAGCTGAACTCGAGAGAACCGTGAATGAACTTTTGGCCGATGCGGAAGATCAGCAATTTGAGTTAGGTGCCATTGAGTTTTGCACCTTCAATGACATGCTATTTTTTAGAAGGTTGTTTTATCTAGGAGAGAAGGAGACATAAACATAGATTTCCACTTACGTGTTAACATCGACTGAGCAATATGCTCCAAGGGTTTTGTTCGACTGCAGTCTTCCGACTTGTCAAATTGCGTCAGATTCATGGGTAGTTGTAGTGGATGGGATGACAGCCGCTCTCGAGCTGAAGGTAACTGGACAACGGTCAGTCAGTCTGGTAAGTAGCATTGGCAGCGAAGTTCAATCTTCACATCAGCTAACATGACTGCCAATTATGCGGTTTTTACATTGACTGCTTCAAGCAATCAGAGGTATACTTGAAACGAATGGTGCTGTATGCGCAAGCGACATGACCATCTCTTGAGATTTCATGCCGAAAAGTCAGCAAACAAAACAGAGAAAAATACAGTTAAAGGCCTTGTGAGGGATGCGACGTCCCTTGGAAATGAATCCGACTTACACACAGTCCACATGGGCAGTGAGGAGGTTCATGTCGGGCTGCGGCAGGAATTTTGTGATAACTGCTTTGAGTCTTGCCGAGGGTACGTCGCCCAAAGACTGGACTTTCTTATGACAGCTCGAGTTCTCGGAACAACAAGTCAGATCAATTCAAGAAGCCAGTCACTGTTCTTGCAAAGCACTACTTATGCGTCATCTTTTCCCAGCAATTTACTTTGCCGCATCAGAAAGTCGATTTTCAATCGATCTGCTTCTTTGGATAGTTGAAGGTGGTCCAAATCGTATGTGCGTTGCACATTTCCCATTGCCAACGTATCTGTTGCAAGGTCGTGTTCCCACCACTGATGGATGCCGTAGGATTTGACCAGGGCCGACATGATCATTACTTCGACTGCACACCAGGCTCGGTTATGGTAAGCAACGTCAACAAGGCTGACCATGGCATTGCAAAGTGTTATGGCAAGCGGCAGTGCGTCCACGCCACGGGCATTCTCCGCTTCATCGACTTGATCGATGCAGGCATAATCCTACGATATCATCGTTAGCTCACGATAATAAGAATGGCAGAATGCTCTCACTAGCCATAGGCACAATCTTTCTGGATGTATGTCGGAATTCTTCTCCAAGAAGTCTTGCATAATCTTCAGCATACGCCGCCACTGGGTGTTATTACTATCATCTGGTGCGCGATGGCCAATCCATCGATAAGAGAAAAAGATGACGAATTTATCATCGTCGGATGATTCGGAATCGATAAATTGCCGTGTTAAGCCGTCAGAAGATAGAGGAAGTCGACCATGAGCTTTGAAGTCCGCGTACTGGACAAATTTGTACTTGCTGAACATTTGCTGCTTTTCGGAGTGCTGGGCCAAGAATCCAGAGTAGATCTGCCTGAGCTTTTTGAACGTGTTCTTATCGGGCGTTCGCATTTCTGGTCGGATGTGCTCCTGGAGAAGCGTGCGATACTGTCTTCGAAGGTGCGCCTGTCTCATACGGAGGGCTATTTCCTTGTCGAGCCGGATCGTAAGATCAGCATCAGACAATTCAGGACTTTCCTGGCTGATTGAGCTTCTTAGACTTTTTCGGAGTGTGTCAATGATGGTAGGAATCACTTCCACAATATCCGGATTGTCGCTCAGAACGGCATAGTCGAGCGCACTGAAACCCTGTTCGTCGTAAGAGTCGAAGTCAACTCCCGCTTCTGCCATCAAGCGAATGTAATCGTTATGCTCTTTAGTCGGTTCTTTACAGAATACCATCGGGGAGCTACAGATCCCCCTGGATTGATTCCACTGTGCCAGAGCCTGATCTCGGAAGCCGTTTTGCCATAAAGCATTGCCATAGAAGAATCTTGCAAAAGCTGTGACTGTCGGATCCTCCCAAGTTTGCCGACTTTGAGATTGCTTGGCAATGTCGAGTGCTTCTTCGTTGTGTCCGAGGGCGATTAAGACAAGAGTCATGCGATCCAGGCCTATGGTCTCCCAGGATTGGGCTTGCGACTTCAACTTCGACTGCTGCACTGTCGTGAAAGACGTGGTAATTTCTGCTTCGTCTAAACGGCGCTGTAGGTCTCGCGCTCTTCGAATCCTTTCTTCGAGTTGCGGGCGCGCTTGCTGAAGCAGTACAATTTTCTTGTCGGAGAATCTCGCAAGCTGTGACATATTATATGCCACCATGCCAAGATTGCCTATTGCTCGACATGCTTCGGCATCTGCCTCGATGCTGTTCCCAGCGCGGATGGCACAGTCATATTGGTCTTGATTAGCCTTGGCGGCTTCCTCGAACCTGTTCGCATGTCTGAGAACTACACTCATCTCACCGAGGATGCTAGCTTGCTTCAGCGCACTCGCCTCCGGGTAGGCCTGAAGTGCATTCCGCAGCTCAACTTCGGCTCTATCGTACTGTCCAAGACGCCTTCGAACACCGCCAAGGTCCTGTAGAAGTTCTTGCCGTCGCTCAGGTGCTCTGGTGAACTCAGGCTGCTCTGAGATTGCGATTGCTTCCTGTAGTAAACGTAGCTTTTCTTGCCATAGGGCTTTCTTATGGTACTCATTCGCTTTGCTTGTGATACGAAGAAATTTGCCTTCGATTGAAGTCGCCATTTGTCTTTCGAGCGAGCGGAGCCAATTGGTCAATTTTGCACTATGCACTCAACTGGCAACAAGATGCAAGACATTGCGAACACATGGTTCCTTTCTTACCAGTGAGACGACGCCGTACTTGCCCTACGTGGTTCCGTCTCCATTCACATAGCTGTGTGAACGGCGCTGCTTGTTCCCAATAAGTAACATAACACATCTTGATGGCAGCAAAATGCTAATGCAGAGGAAGAAGGAAGGAGGGAAAGAGAAATGAGGACAGGAGGTGTAGTCACGCGGCCTCGTAAGGCAGCAAGAGTGACTGCCTTATTCTAAAGACGCGCTTGGCAATCGCCAGCCACCTTCGACGATGAAGGAAACTCGGCGCTTTACCTCTTACGACAGTTCATCCCTCATACAACTAACCCGACTATACATTGGCAGTCTGATATTCACTGCATAGGGCTCATGTAGGTACTCAGTGTCACGATGGCGGGTTGTCCACGATAAGAAGACATGCCGCACTTGTGCCTAACAGCCATATCGAGTACAACCCTGTCTATCACAAACCTAGGCACACGACTTCACATCTCCCTCTGACCACCAAGAAGCAGCGGTAGCACACGAGCAGCATACTTCACAATGGGGGATCTTGTTCTGATCACCGGCGGAAGCGGATTTCTAGCCGGATACTGCATTCTACAACTTCTCCAGAAAGGTCATCGCGTACGGACAACAGTACGATCCTCCGCCCGAGCCTCCGATGCCAAAGCAAAGCTTCTACACGGCGGAGCGACTGAGACTCAGATCTCGGAGCAAGTCGAGATCATCGTCCTTGACCTCATCACCTCGACCGATTCCGAATGGGAAGAAGCATGTACTGGGGCCAAATACGTTCTGCACACAGCCGGCATGATCGCAACCGGCAAGGAGAAGAAGCTAGAAGAACTACTCGAGCCATTGAAAGAAGGCACTCTTCGAGTGCTGCGTGCCGCAGCCGCAAAAAGCGTGCAGAAGTTCGTCTTCACAAGCTCCGTCGCTGCCATTGCACATGGCCATGGAATGCAGCGCGGGAAGTCGCAGCCTTTCACTGAGGAAGACTGGACCGATTTGACCGATGCCAAAGAGAAGTTGCATATATATCCTCGAGCGAAGACGCTACAGGAACAAGCTGTTTGGGAATTCATATCCTCGGCTGAAGGAAGTAAAATGGACGTAGCCGTGGTATGTCCAGCTGCGATTTACGGTCCAACGCTCAGCAAAGAATTTGCGTCTAGCTTGAAATTGATTCCAATATTGCTCGGTGGCATGCCTGGTGTTCCGAACTACGGAACAAGCATGGTTGACGTGCGTGACTTGGCGGACTTGCATATCAAAGCGATGGAGAACAAGAAAGCTAACGGTCAACGGTACTTCGGGATCTCGGGCACAGCGAGTGAAATCGAATCGGAAGGACGCGTTTGTGACTTTGTTCACATGCTTTCGGCTGCAGAGACTCTTCGAAATGGCTTGCCGGCAGAGAAGACGAAGAAAGTTCCGACTCGCGTCTTACCCAATTTTATCATGAGAGCGGCAGGATACTTCGATCCGGTGGTTAGTGTATGCTTGCCAGATCTAGGGAAAGAATTGGCTGGGTCGTTTGATAAAGCGAAGAAGGAGTTGGGCTGGCAGCCTGCGAAAACGATAGAGGACTCGTTGCTGGACAGTGCGAAAAGCCTGATAGATTTTGAGGCTGTCTAAATTAAAATATAGAGGAAGGGTACTCGGCTGATGAACTGACTCAGATAGACTTGTCTGCGCGATCATCGGATATCATGAACATTTACCTCTTTACTAATCTTCACGACCAGGAGGTGTCTATACGCAATTTAGCCAGATCAGCTGCAAGGCAAAATCAGAAATCATGGCACTATACACCCGATGTCTTACAGCATTGTAACGGCGATCTCGGGTCTATTCTTGGCTAACTTATATACACATTCAGAACTCAAGCCCTGGATGTCCAAAGAACAGCAACTTTCATCCGAATAGCGAGACCCTTTCGAAAGTGCGCAATGATCTACAGTGGGCGCGTATGCAGAGCTGCAGGGATGTGGTGGATTCAGATAGAGATCTTAACGGAAACCAGTTAATTGCCCAGAACCGCTAAGCGAAGCGACACCACTCAATCACGACTTCACTGGCAATACAAGTCTTGGCAATGATGTGTTCAAAATCCTCCGCTCCGGACGAATTCCTCAGGTCAATGATCTCTCCGCACATCCTGGCAATATCAATATGGAAGATCCAAGGAACTCGGGTGACGGTCTCATTGCAAGACGCGACGTCTTCCCATAAGAGCTCCAAAGGACGGATCAGGTATGTGCAACGAAACTCCCACAAGCTTTCTGTCTCTTCCGCCACAATGAAGTTGATACATCTTGTGTGCCTCTGCGCCACATCATCAGCAGCTTTGACACCAGAGCAATACCTAACGTGGACTGCAGATTCCTTCCTTAGCCATGGCGTCGAGAAAGATTATCACTACACCACTTCAGTCTTCTATACTGGCTTGCAAGCCGCCATCAACGTCACAGACAACCAAACCTACGTAGACTGGTACCAATCCCAGATTGACGATGCCGTAGTCCTCCCCAACGGAACCATCGCAGACTGGAACCTCACTTATTACTCTCTGGATGATTATCGTATCGGTAACAACTTCCTCTGGTGGTACGAGCGCACTGGTCTCGAGAAATACAAATCAGCAGCCTCCATCGTTCGGAACCAACTCAATCGCCACCCACAGAACAATGAGGGCGGCTTCTTCCATCGATCCCCAATCTACGCATACCAAATGTGGCTCGACGGAATATTCATGGCAGATACCTTCTATGCCCGATGGACCGCGAAATTTGACAACGAGAACACAACAGCTTGGGACCACATCGTCAAACAATACGATCTGATTGAAGAACATTGTCGAAATCAGACTACTGGTCTCTTAGTCCACGGGTACGACGAAAGTAAGACCGCAGTCTGGGCTGATCCCATCACCGGCGCAGCTCCCAATGTCTGGTCTCGAGCTGTTGGATGGTATCTCATCTCGCTTCTCGAAGTTATCCCTCTCATCCCTGGATCCCATTCTGGTAAAGCTAAGCTATTGAACTACTTCACCACTCTCGCTGCTTCGATCAAAGCGCATCAGGATTCTGCTTCGGGAGGTTGGTGGCTTATCATGAATGAACCTTATCCTGGGATGGAAGGAAACTACGTTGAGAGTAGTGCGAGTGCGATGTTTACGTATGGGTTGCTCAAGGGCATCAAGGATGGTTATTTGGCCGAAGAGGAGTACTGTGCGACTGCGAAGAGCGCGTATGGGCTTTTGACGGATAGGTTTGTGGTGGATAATGGTAATGGGACGATGAATTGGGAGGGAACTGTTTCGGTGGGGAGCTTGAGCGGTAACGGGACTTATGAGGTGAGTCTTTCCTCCTTGTGAGTATATTTTGTGACAGGTGCTAACATTCGACTTAGTACTACATCGGTGTCCCATTGGCTACGAACGATCTCAAGGGCGTGGGACCATTCATGTTGGCGAGTCAGCCAGATCTTCACGCTTAAAATCTACCCTGGCAAAGAAATGTATATCACTTTTGAAGATCATGCACTCGATCAAAGCTTCTCAGTCCCATCTAACCAACGAATCCCACCAATACCCACTCATTTCCATCTCTATCAACCACCTACGCACAATACACCTGCCCCAGATACGTCCCCTTGAAATTCGGATCCTCAACACAATTGCGGTTTCCTTGTGGGTTGTTGGCAGTAGCGAAGACTTCCTTGACGTATTGGAATTCTCCTTCGGATACTGGGCTTCCAGTGCAGCAAAATGTGTGCCAGCCTTGAGGTTCGCAGTAATTAGTCCCGGCGGTGCCACGGTTGCAATATTTGAAGTTGGGGCCAGGAAGCTGGGCGTTGGCAGCGGTAATTAGGAGGGCTGCTGTGGTGCAGAGGGGGGTGATGTTGATCATTGTGATGATTTGTGGAATGGACTTGCTGTTGATTTATGTTGATTTATGTTGATGGTTGTCGGGTGGTGAGTATGTGTTGGTAACTTTTCTCCATTGTATTTATATCTATGCTCCTATTCTCCTTGTAAATTGATCTTCGAGACACTCTAGCATAAAAGCGTCGTGTTTACCTTTGCCAATTGGCCAGGTTCCGGGATTTGACCAAGATGCCGACCTCAGCCCGATGAGGAAACTTCGGAATCGGGATCTCGAGACTGCAAAGAACCGTACAAAAACAACACCCAAATGGTTCTAAGATTTTATTGTAGGGCTATGCAGTGTCCAGTGTTAGTTTGCCATTAGCTTTTGTTCATTCGCCGGGGGCTTTTCCATAGTCTTTGATGGTCATCAAGCTTGGCGTCTGACTTCTGATCGAAGTTAAGGCTGAGCTGTTGATCTACCTTCTGGACAAATTATCAGGCCACGCAGTACGTGTTCAGTACCACATCTGTTCATGGAAGTCATGAATGATCCGCCCGAGTCAGCTTCTATTGAATATCAATCGAGATCAACGACCAGAATCCATAAATTGTCGACCACCACGAGAAGCATCCAAGCGATGCAGAGTGCTAATCAAGACTGTCACAGGCGCTCTAGCTCTGTGTTTGAAACAAATGATGCTCGATAGCTATGCGATACCTTGAGTTACGCATATCAAGATATGATTGGTGGACGGCCTGCCGTGACCCAGCCTGATTTGTCAAATTGAGCTGGATTCGCAAGAGCATGCAGTACAGCGTACGAACCCTCAGCTATAACCTTGAGTGGCCGTGACACCAAAGCTCCCACCAGCGATATTATACAGATGAGCTGAAGCATTGCCATCAAATACGGGCTCAGTCCTAATGTCAGTCTCTAGGGCCAGAGTTCCCACTCGCACTTCTGCCAATACCTCGATATACACGTAAATCTCATCTTGCGACGTATTCACCGCATATGGAGAAGAAAACCAACGCCTGAAGCACCGATGACTTCTGCTACTACTGATTTCCCGAGAGTTACGGTGGTAACGGAGCCCCAGACTATAACACTACCATATTCCTCGTCGACTGTGTCTTCCACAACCAAGGCTGTAAGCGCCGAGTCCTCAACATCGCGAGCCGCTCCGACACCAATCAACGCGGTCTTGTCGACTGGTGCACAGGCGGGAGTTGGTGTTGGCGGAGCATTAGCTGGCATTCTCCTGCTTGTCCTTGTACTTCTACTGTGGCGTCGACGTAAGCGCCTACCCGAGACTGGGCAGACTGCCTTTCACAGCACCGAAAAGGCCGAGCTCCCTGGAGAAGGTGTTCATAGAGAGCTGGGCGGGGATGGAGCCGTCTATGAGACGGACGGAATTGGAAAGCCGCCGGAGCTAGAAAACCATATCCTGGCAGAATTGGAGACAGATTGGGCAGGATGGGAAGTGCCAACGGTGCGTGAAACACATCTGGTCAGACCTTCATGCGAGAGAATCGAGGACCAAGATCTTGTTGGAAACGAGTTGGTTATGAGGCCAGCAGCTTGATATCTCGAGTGCAGATGAGTGCAGAAGAAGTTGCACTTGCTCAGTGTTCACTTCCCCCTAGCATCGCTTCTGTGTCATTTAGAAAAAGCTTAGTAGAGATCCAAGCCGGACGTGCGGTACTTACAACTCGGTTGTAAGCTGATGCTCATCTGATTCGAAACGTTGCCTCAGGAGCATCTTGTGACAAGCAGTGCTCGGCGAGCGATGTAGCATTTTCCAGTCCTGCAATCCTCACAGCGCCCACGATAGTATAATGCCCGTTGCCTGGTCTCAGGAGAAATGGAGCAAAAAACCCATATAGGTATACGAGCTGATCTTGTGGCTGAGCCTTGAATGTGGTAATGCCAATATGCCCTCCTCTGCTGATCAGGAGCTTCTTTCCGGCACAGGTAAGCAGTACAGCTGCCGCCAACTTTCCTATCAGTCCATTGACCGACAGACCATCCAGCTCTTCACGAGGGCTATGGCTTGACGCTCCGAAATATTCACCCCGGCTTGGATGGTTGGAGTCTCTGAGGAAGGATAAATCGGTCACGTCATCCCACCACTTGTCCAGTTGGTGTTGATCAGACACGATGTTTCCTCGACCGGCATTATTACCAGTGAACATGCGACGTAGGTGAGGGACATGTGTCATTCGCAGACGAGGCCATGTTGGTCGCTCGACAATGTCCTTCACCGCTATGCTAGCAAGTTCAGCTATTTCAGATAGCTTTGGCATGAAGTCTTTCTGCTCAGTCGGCATATCTAAAGTAACAATGCCCTCCGAAAGCAGAACACCTTTCAACATCAATATCTCATTATCGTCTGAAAACCAAAGCTCGGGCGGAAACCTCCAGCTGTCTTCCATGACCAAGAACATGCCGCCGTCAGGGTGGAACATGCTCTGATTCGGGAGATCTGCGACCCAGGTTGGCGAACCATCACTCCCTGGTGTGAAAGAAAGCATACTGAACATTTTGGGGCCGTCCTGGTCTTCTTCATTAGCCAGCAGCTCTTCAATAAAGGAGCGATATATCTCCCAATGAGGTTTTGCATAGTCAACCTCGACCGCATCGCGATCTGAGATGGCCATTAGTCCTAGAAAGCCATAGATGTAGTCGTGTGATATCGTTGCCCGGCGACCAAGGCTCACCGCGATGACTCCAGATAGTGGAAAGCTGCCAAGCCTTTTGAAGTCAGAGCGTACAGACGCGAAAGCACTCAAGGTAGCCAGATCCGTTCGGTGATTCTCTTGCTCTTCCCAATAATTATCAAGACCGAGAAGATTAGCCACGTTAGATATGTGCTGACGGGCTTCAGTCTGGAATGAGTCTCCTATGCCCAACTCTTCAGCTTGCCGATAATAGCCTGTGAAGAAATCGAAGAAAGCTGACCAAGAAACAGTGTGAGGTCCGCAGCGGAAGATAGGTTCAGCTTGAGCCAGCACGCATTCTTGCACAACCCAGACTCTCTTCCACCACGGCCACTTTGAGATTGCGACGAATAGGACGCCGCGCTTGTACAGGTAAAATTCGTCTTCTTTGATAAGATCGGCCTGATGATCGGCGGGAAGGCTCATTGCTTCGACAAGCATATCCATGGCCAAGTTGGTGGGTCCAAGCCAGATAAGTACGTGAGTAGCATCAGTGTAGAGATCTGGCATCAGCCGCACCTGCTGATTCCGCTCCTCGATGTCATCTTGGTTGATGCAGACGGCATCGACCCAAAGATTTTGACCTACCAAGTCTTTTTGACAATCGCGGAGTGCTTGCTCGAGGTTGACCGTGGCTTCAAACGGCTCACCGTTGACGAACATGGTCCTGGTGATGGTTGCATCGCCCCACACGTACGACAAGGCGGTATACTGTCGCGGCTAAAAACCTTGGGAATCCGGATCTCCGAGGCTCCGTAATTACGTCTAGAGACTGCATAAGCTTTCTGACCGCTTTTTCTATATTAAATAGCCTATTCTTGCTCCTATTGTCTCTATTAGTACTACTATCGTCTCTAGTAATATAGTAGCTACTTTTAAGGTATCGATTAGGTTACTATAGCTAGCGCTAAGCCTTCTACTAAAAATAAGGACCTATTAAATAGACGACTTTATAGCCGCTAGATTAATTAAATTCTTCGTAGCTAGTAAGTCTATAAGCTATATAATAGATAAGATATACTTATTAAAGTCGACTATATATCGCGCTAGAGCTAACTATAACGTCTTCGGTACTATATATATTAATTACTACGCTAAATAGGGTTAGCCGCAGCTACTAAATATAGATTAAGAGCTATAGCTTCTATAATATCTCTTAGAGTAGCTAGACGCTTTTTTTATAGAAATAATACTAGCTCTATTTAATAAGTTCGATATATAGGTTATAGCTCGAATAGTATTAAGTATATTAAAGAAATATAGCTAGATATAGAAGGCTACTTAAAGAGTAGCGAAGGAGCGTAATCTAGTACTACGAGCTCTATAGCTTTTAAGAAGCTAGTAGTAGCCTATTAACTAGTTAATATTTATTAACGAGATAGCTTATAATTAGAAGATAGATTAGCGGAAGTATAGCTAGAGTCTAAGAGGCGTAGATTACTATAATATAGCCTTTACGTAGCGTAAAAAAAGGTAGTTAATATTACTAGCTTTTATAATTAATAGGTATCTACCTTATACTATTATCTATTAAGGCTCTATTAAAAAGGATATATTCTTTTACTAGCTAGCTAATAGCGTATTACCGCTACTTAAAGAAAGTCTATAGATAATCTTTATAATAAATAATTACTTAATCTACTATAGTCTAATTATTATACGTCTTATCCTAGAAGCTAGCTACTATATTAAATACCTACTACTATATTTATCTAATTTAAATCCTATTAAATAGACTTTTAATCTACTAAAGAAGTTTATTAAGCGCTATATTACTAATATAGCTTTCTTTCCTTCTTTTAAGAAATACCTTATCTAGTACCTTTAGAAGTATACTAGCGATAAAGCATACGCGTTATTTAAATACTTAGGCTATAATATTAAAGGAGTTAATTTAGGCTTTAGTTAGGACGAGGTTCTTACGACAGCTATACTAGGCTAAAATTTCGCTAAATTTAACTCTACTAAGTCCTATTAGATATAGTAGGCTATAATAGAGCCTAACGATAATTTATTAAGTAATTATAGCGACGTATCGATAATATATAATAATAAAAAAGAGGAAGAAAAGTTAGATTATCTAGAAGATTAAATAAAGTATTATTAGAAGCTCTACTAGCGCAATACGTAACCTACTTTTATAAGAATAAGTAGATTCTATAGAATTAAAGCTACCTTACTACTACTACTATTTAATAACTAACGTATATAATAAGTCGCCTTTTATATATAAAATAGTATTTATTATACGCTCTCGTTATATCTAAAAAGTATTATAATTAGTATAGTAGAAGTAACGATATCTACTCGTATAGCTATAGTCTAGTTCGACTATATTTAGTCGTTCTTAGCGTACTTAGCTAGAGCCGTACCGACGTTACTAGTAGCTAGTACCCTAGAATACTCTCTTACCGCCTTTACTAACCTCTTCCTTATATCTTCTTTTAGACCTAGAATACGCTACTCTTCGCTTATAATAGTAGCTAGGCTATTAATATCGAAGCACTATTTAAATAGATGCTCTCTATACTTATAAACGACCTCGAAATCGTCTAGATCTACGAACTCTAGTACTAATAACGTCTATATAAAGAAAGCTATTAAAATCGCTCTAGAGCTATACTTAGCTATTATATAAATATTAACCTATTCTTTCTTACTCTTAATACGACGATAACGCGCTAGAGTACTAGTAATATAACCGCTATAGGCGCTAGGTTTATTAAGAGCCTTAGCTATTTTATCTCTAAAAAATACCTATACTAGATTAATAGTAAAGGTAGGCGCCTTAGGCGTATTAAAAACAGGTATCTTTAGCTTTTTAAATAATAAGAAAGCTAATAAAGTTATAGACTCCTTTTTATTAAACTTCTTCTTAATAATATAGGCTACTAACTCCTAGTCTAGCTTCTTTAAATTATCTAGCGTTAAGAGGTTATTTTTATTCGAAAGCTTTTAACTAATTATAGCCTTTACGTACGTATTAATTAGGACGTAATTATCCTACGTATCCGAGCTATTAATATAGTAGTAACTCTATAGCTACTATAAGGTCTTATACTCTCTATTATTATACTCTAACTTTAGGTTTATCTCTAGTAACTAATTACTTATCTTTTCTATCTTAGTAATTAATAGAATAGTAACCTCTAGTTACTTATCTATTATCGACTTTCTTCTACCCTTTCTAGTCGTAGTAGTAGCTATAATAGGCTTAGGCGGCGGCGGCACTAAGGGTGCGTATATTTCTACGTCTATTTAGACGTAACTCTTTATTAAACTTAGGTTCTTTATCTTAGCCTTTACGTAGTTATACGCTACCTCTTCGGATACTAATATATTACTTTTATTATTAGTTACTTTATTCTAATCTATATAGATAAGATCGCCCTTTTTATAGCTATTATAGCTAATAATAAAAACTATATAATTAGGTTCCTTTAGCTTAGGCTCTGCCTTACTACTCTATTATTTAGCCTACCGCTAGGCTATCTATACCTACTCTAGATTAAAGCTAGGCTACTAAATAACTAAGGACTTTACTTCCTTTATTCTATACTATAGAAGGGTCTAGCGTAACTCGAAGGAGTTTTTTAAACTATCGTCTAACTCGCTATTAACTATAATAATCTTAGCTAGAACTACTAGAGCTAGGGGTCTAGATCTAGTACTCTAGGTACCTTTAGCTATACCTACGGCTCGTAAGGTAGCGACTCCTTTACTAGAGAGCTTAGAAGCCGCTTTACTACTACGTTTAGTAGTAGTTAGAGGTAGAGAAATCTCTATAGTATAAGATTTAGTAGTACCTTTATTAAAGTAGCTCGAGGTTTATATAAGTAGGTCTATAACGTCGGAAATAGCTATATTTCTTTACTAATACTTAGTAGATCTATAGAAAAACGATATAGAACTTCTCTAGATAATATATTACTAGTTATTATACTTCTATAGACCTATAAGAGTAAGAAGATAGTAATATTTAGTATAAAAGGAGGTAGACTATACTCTTAAGAATTCTAGCTATTATAAAAAGCAATCTTAGCAAATTCCTAAGATTTTTAGCTATAATAGTAGTTAGGCTTATTATTTAGTAACGCGTAAGTAAGCTTATACTATATTATATCGCTACTATTTAATCCTAATTTTAGTAGTCGAATTTCCCTATAATTAGAATTAAGTCGGCGTTTATATAGCATAGCTAGGAGTTAAGTATAATAATAGTAGTATAGACTCTATACCTTAGTTATAGCTAAATTAATCTTACGTAACGTAGCTTATTCTTACTCTTACTCTAACTAGAATCTATATACCTTCTTATATAGACTTTAAATAGCTTATCTCGAAATAAAGCCTAAGGAATTAGTAAGAACTTAATAGTACTAAGCGAGCTTCTTTATAGTATTAGACAGAAGTCTAGTTAACGTCTCCTTAAACTACCGAGTAATAAGAGATTACTAAGATAATAAGCTCTATTATAGTTAGTTTATAAAGCAAGGTTTTTTATTAATAACGCCTTACCTATACTATAGATTTAATTAAATTAGCGGTATTTAAGGTTAGTAAGGTATATTAATAAAGAATATAATTATTAGCTAATTATAATACGTATTTAATAAAGAAGTAGTATTTTTATAAAGAAAATAGCTTCTATATAGCTAAGTTAGCTAACTTTATAGCCTAAAGTATATAAGAGAGCTATAGTAACTATAAATTCGACTTTCTACCTTTATATAGCTATATAACTATAATAATATATATAATATATATTAGATATATATAGAAATAATAGTATTATTATTATTATTAATTTACTATATTATATATTATTTTTAGTACTATAGTTATAAGTATATAATCTCTAGCGCTAGCTATACTAAACGTCTTCTTAAAGCTAACTTTTATTATAAAAACCTCTTAGCTAATTAGGCTAATTCTATTAAGTAGAATCGACTAAATTAGCAAAATTATCTTAATTATCTAAGCTATAAGAGGCCGATTCTATTAGTCTTTAATTAGGTAGAATCGTCTCTAATCGGTACCTTTATAATAATAACGACTTATAGTTCGACTCGGACCTCTAGTTATACTAATAGTCGGACTACTAATTGCTTCTATCTATAATTACTTTACCTTTATTTATCTAGCTATATTATAGAACGGACTACCGCTACCTATACTTAATTTTTATATATATATCGAAGTATACTAAGCATAGTCTAAATAATATATACTACGTAATATTAGAATAGTATTACTATTATCTCTTTTGCTAATGCCTAGTATAATTATATTACTTAACTACGATATTATATTATATACCTCTAAGTTATATAGTATATAATATTTATATAGGCCTATTAGAGCTTATAGGCTAAACCTACTATAAGTCGAAGAGCGACTTGCGCCGCTATTTACTTAGGCCTAGTATATTATAGATTAATATAAATACTCTCTAATCTAGTATTAATAATATATTAAATATTAAAAAGAGTATAAATTCTATATAGTAATATAATATTAGCGACTAGTAATAGCTCTAATACCTCCTCTTATCCTTTATTTTCTATATTATAGTAGTATACCTTTAGTAATTTATATATAAAGTAGCCTTTGCTCCTTTAATTTAGCCTATCTTTATACTTCTTCTAGCTTCCTTTATAATCTAGTATTATTTTATTAGGATCTCTACTCTTTCTTATACTCTTAGCTTTATACTACTAAAGCTATAGTTCTTCTCTAGGACTAATAGTTTATATAATCTATTCTTCTATTATATTCTAGGATAGCGTACGTTCGACGTCTTATTAGGTAATACTATAGACGCTATATAGTAATAAGTTAGTAATATATACTAATTAGATACTACTTAGCTTACGCTATTAGATCTACGTTAATACTCGTCTAATCTAGACTATAGTTTTTTAATAGCTTTTCCTTTAGTAAGTCGTCCTTACTTAGATATAGGTCCTATAGTAACTATAGTAAGTCCTAGTCGTCGTTTAAGTTAGACTTCTAATTACTTTTAGCGTAAGTATCTATTTCCTAGTTAATATATATAGCTTTACTATTACCTTTCTTAACTATATCTATTACTACTTATTACGTTAGTATAATACCTAACGTAACTAATAAGCGTAAACTTACCTATAGTCGTCTCTCTAACGCTCTTATTCTCTTTTTTCTTTTCCTTCTCTTCCTTCTCTTTAGCTAGTTATTTAGGCTATATAGCCTTTCTACTACTTTATATAACTATCTTTATAACTTCTTATCGCGTTAGTATAGTAATTAACGCAATCGGTAAGCGTCTATATACCTAGTATTATATCTTTAAAGTACGCCTAATCCTCTTTGTTAGTCTCGACGCTATATAATATATTACTATACTTATTACTTTTATATCTGTCTAGAGCAAAGTTATTAAAAATATACCTATACTCTACTACTATACTATATATCTTACGCCCTAATAGTAATTATTTTTCTATATTATTAATAGTTATAAATTTAGCCTTTATATCTATAAAGTAGGTCCTAGTTATACTATAATCTATATATTATAATCTACTACCTAATTTTATAGTATTAGCGTTAGTGCCCTATAATAGTATATCTAATATCGCTACTATTATAGTACTTATACTTACGATTATAAATAGTAGTATTAGTCTTAGTATATAGCGTATTAATAGATCGTAGCTAATACTCTTATATTTGCGGAAGTAAGTAGTATAGATACCTACTATTATTATTTATAACTTCTTTTATAAAAGCTATCTACCTATTAGACGTATCCCTCCCTCTATAATAAAGGTAATATAGGATTATAACTTACTATAGAAGTCTAGTATTCGTAGCGTCGTCTTCCTATAAGTTAGCTCTTAGCCTAGGCTTTAACTTAAGAACCTAAGATCTATCTAGAGCTATAGCTCCTAATAGCGTCTTATATATATTTATTACGTACTAGCTAGTATTTCTATAGGGCCTAGCGTAGCTATAGATCTATTAGCGTAGGTATAGATATATATAAAGAGTATCTTACTTTCTATTTTATCTTAGAGTCGATATCTAAAGCCGTCGATCTATAGAGAGCGCGTACGCCTTTTACTAATAAGTACTACTTACTCTATAGAACTTCGATACGCTCTAATATCTAAAGCTTACGCTAAGTAGTAGAGTATATGCTATTAAGATTATATATACTAGTTATCTTTTCTATAAATAGTAACTATCTTACTTAATTATATACCTCTATAAGTTCTAGTAGTAGCTAGTAGCGATAATCTTAGGTAAAAGCCTTTCGCTATCGAGCCGAGTTAATATCTAAGTCGCTATCGTCTTATCGCCTATACTTTCTTTTATTACTTTTTTATATATTAGCGCTACTACTCTTTCGACGCTACTTACTAGATAAGGACTTCTACCTAGACAACGATTACTTCTTATTTCTTCGATTAGAGTAAGACTACGCGTTTATATTAGTACTAGTAACGCGTAGATAGGAAATATTAGTTAATATAAATTAAGTATTAGATAGCGTCTATCTATATCTAGTCTCGTTATTATCTATTTCTTTATATAACTAATTATATTTATCTTTGCTTAAGCTAGAAGACTTATTAACGCAATTATCGGAGGCTAGTAGTAAAAGAAGCTCGTAGGCTTAAGAGCGTTTATTCTTCTTACTTATAGCTATATATCGTAGACTAATACTAATAGCTATATAGGATAGTAAAAAAATAAAAAATAGAGACGTATATCGATATATAGAAGATTAAAAAAAGAAGTATATTATAGTATAGTTATATATTATATAACGCGTTATAGTATAGTAAGATATATAGATATCTTTTACTTCTTTTTAGTTATTATTAGTCCGTCTATATACTCGAAGCTAGATCTATCGCGTTCTTATAGCTAGAGTAAAGACGCGTTTTATAATATACTAATAGCCGACTTCTATAGTAAGATTATAAATATAATCGGTATAGCCTATTATAGAAAGAAGGATATTACTACCTACTATTACCTACTATTTTCTATAATCGATAGATAAAGCTTATCTAGGTCCGGATTGTCCTTATATATAAGATAATGCCTACTATTCTAATACTTATATTTATATTCTAATATATAAATAAACTATTTATAGTCTAGCTCGTCGACTACCTAGTAGTTAGATTATAGTATTTTCGGCTAGCTTTTAGTTAACTTATAGAGCTGATATATAATCCTTAATCGGCCGTCCTTATACTATAATATTATAATTATCTTCTAGACTTACTTATCTACCTATAGTCTACTAGAACGCTATACTACTTTTTTATCTACTAAATATAGTAGCGCTACCTCTGCCGTATAACTATGCTCCGCTACCTTTAGCTAATTATTAATATCGACTAAATTAGCCTAGCTCCTATGCTAACGTTTAGTCTTCTAGTAATAGAAGTTCGTACGTATCTTATAGACTAAATATCTAAAAATAGCTTAACTAGCCGTAGTCTTAAACATCGCTATAGCGCTAGGGAACCTACTTATAATATCCTTATCTCTTAGTATTAACTATAATAACTCTTTCTATATCGTTTGCTATATAGATATTACTTAGAACGTCTTAGTAATCTAGCTATGCTTAATTAAAGCCTATTCGACTATAGCATAGAAAGAATAGTACGTATTATCTATTAACCTAAGGCTACGCTTAATACTTTATATCGAATAGCTACTCTTATTCTATTTTTATATCTCTTTAATAGATCTTATACTACTTTATCGGCTATAAACTATATATAAAATATAATAAGAGTTAAAATAGAATAGATTATAAAAGAACTCGAGTAATACTATAGTAACTAGGCTATTCTACGCGCCTCGCTAGTATTATAGCCTAAAAGTGCGCGTTAGTAGGACCGCGGTAGTTAACTAAAGTCTAGGGAACTCTAATTACGCTATAAGCGCGAATAGTAGACCGAGTCGAATAGCGACTTATAGCCTAAGTCGAGTAGAGATAGTAAGTTTTATAGCTTATACTAAATAGTATTAATTTAACTATCTATATACTTAATAATAACTACGCTATATAACTAAGTCGAGCCTACGTTAACGTCTAGAATATAGAGAGGCGCTCGAGAAGTTTTAAGTATAAAATAAAGTACTTACTTATATAGAGTAGCTATAGAATACTTATATATAGCTACCTTAACCTCTATAGCTTCTATAAACTATACCTATCGCGCGACCTATATATATAGCTACGCGCTCTCGGCTTCTAATTATATCGACCTCTAAGCTCTTCTACTTATTATAATTTATATAGTTAATAAGACTACTAAACTATCTAAATCTACTATATACTAGCTAAGAGATTAGCACTCTTACCTAGAAGGTCTAGAAAAAGTCGGTTTAGAGCTACTATATCTAATTATCTAGTATACTTGTCTTATACTTCTTAAATAGAATAATAATACTAGTACTACTTGTCTCTATAATTAGTAGTACGCTAGCCTCTACTATTATAGCTACTAATATAGCAAACTATTATCCTCTATACCTATAGCTATCTAGCTTAGAAAGTTCCTTTATACCTAGGATATTATTACTACTATACTCTAGATTATATACTAGTAGTATTAGGATATTATATCTATCTACTTAGTAATAGGCGTATATAAGCTTAACTTACTAGCTATTACTATAGTCGATATAACTAAACTAGATTAAAATCTATAGGCAGTTAGCTAGGTACTATACTAATAGAATAGTTTATATACGTAAGTAGCTCTTACTAGTAGGAGAACGTTATTAAAAGTATTAGCTACTATTATATAATAGTCTTATTAATACTATAGATCTAAAGTAGCTTTACTTTTCCGATATATAATTATAATAGAAGATATCTCTAGAGTCGAGTATATTAGTATTTTAGGTAGTTAGTAGTATATATTAGTCGGTATTTAAGTTATATAAGTAGGTTAGTAGTCTATTATATACTATAATTAGACTCGCAATTAAGGAAGGTAGTTCTATCTAAGTAAAGTTAGGTAGCTAGTATAGTAACTAAGTTACTATACGTTAGTAACTAATAGTAGGCGTATACTATAGTAATTTTAGCGTAGGTAACGCTCTAACTAACGTCCTTAATTAGGCTATACGTTTAGCAATTATATAAATACTAGCTTTTATATATATCTACGTCTCTAATAGACTACCTATATATTATAATCTCGACTATAATCTAATCGGCCTTCTACTTATTTAACCTCTTCTAACTTACGTTATAGTATTACTACTTAGATACCTAGTTATACGTTATATTTATCTATTCTTATTACCTATACTATACTAATTAAGATAGATATCTACTATCGCGATAGGTAGTCTATATAATAAGAATAGCTATAACTAGAATAAGGTACTAAGTCTAAAAAGCTAGGTAGCCGACGCTTTAGTTTATATATTAAGAAATAAGTACGACTATTAGACTACTATAGATACGCTTATATCCTTAGCCTAGTAGAAGAAGGATATAAAGACTAGCAAGCCGCGCAAGTCTAAGTTCGCTAGCTTTTAAGCAGATATTAAATATATAGCTATAAAGAAGCGTTATAGTAACGACGATAATAGCAGCTATAGTAGAGTAGCTAGTAGTACTATAAATACGTAGAGTTAGAGCATATGCGATAGACGATTATAGTACTATCTAACGGATAGTAAAGAAATATAATAAGAGACTTCTATTATTAATTTAAATAGTAGCTCTAGCTATATCTATACGCGCGTAGTTACTAGAGTTAACCTTATATTTATCTTAATTCTTTTAAGTATATACTTACTAGGATCCTTTTATTAGAGTATGTTTTAGCTTATTCTATCTAGTAATAAAAGCTATTAATCTCTACCTAGAGCTATACTAAATAATCGAGAAGTTATTATAGTTATATAGAGATTATCTAATAGCGTACTTTACCTACTATAGAGCCTATAGCTATAAGTACTTTAACTTATATCTAGTAATATAAATAATCGATAGTTATATAGTAGCTATTCTAGCGCTATTTCTATAATACTAGAGTAGTCTAATATTAATATATAGTTCTTTTATTAATAATTAGTTAGTATTATTAAATATTACTTCTCTATATAGTATAACTATTTATTATCTACGTACTAGTATTTAACATTTCTAATCGCGATCTATACTTCGACTTATATCCTAGATTATATAGTATAGGTAATTACTACTTTTACTTATATTTATATCCTTCCTTAACTCTAATCTATTCTAAGTATATATAAGCTATATAGGCTTTACTTATAAACATTTTATAAGCCTAATTATTAGTATATTAAATATATTATTTATTAGTTTATTATAATTAAATTATTTTATACCTCTATACTAATTATATACTAGCTATATATACTTTCTTATAGCTATATTAATTAATCTTCTTATATTAAATCCTAGCTTTCTAAGGTAGCTAACTATTATATAGAAGCTATTACTACCTAGAGGTAGTAGTTATACTAAGCTCTTTGCTTTTATAGCACTTTCTCTATCTATAGATATACTTAAAAGGACCTAGTATACTAGTATAGAGTCCTACTATTTTATATATACGCTAGCTAGCTAACGCTCGATAGAACCTCTAGTTATATTCTAACTTACGCTACTAGTAGATACGCGATTTACGTAGCCTTACTAAGCTACTATATATTATAACTAATAATACTTTATTTACTATAGTATAAAAAAAAGAAAACAAATACTCTAGACGTTTGTTACGTATATAAATATATTATAAGTAATAAATCTAGCTTAGACTTTACTATACTTTACTATCCTTTATCTAATCGCTTCTTACTAGTCCTAGATACCTTCTATAATAATATTCGAGTTATATATATACTATCGAGCTACTAGTAGACTACTATTATAGTTAGAGTTCTATATAATAAGGCGTAATAGAATACTAATATAATACTAAAAATTATTTATAAAAGGAATAATCTAAATAAATTTCTATATACTATATTCTTCTATATTAACGACGCTATATATAAACGCTATTAATTTAAGGTATAGTCTTTAATAGAGAAACATATAGTACTCTATATTACGTTACGAAAACCCCTTAGCCGATTAGGCCGATTCTATCTAGTAGAATCGACTAAATCGGCAAAATTGTCTAAATTTTTTTTAATACTAGAGGCCGATTCTGTCGGATTATAATCGGCCTGCAATCGGATAGAATCGACATAATTTTTTAAAAATACTCCTATACCTAGGCTTTTAGATCCTTAGTTGTTTTAGGTTCTACGTAGTCTCTAGCGCGTAGTAGAATTAATAAACGAGGTATACGCAATATCTATAGGGC
>WRNY01000008.1:841158-988076 GCA_012978405.1 Pseudocercospora macadamiae | reverse complement strand
AAGACCTACCTATAGCTATTAGTCTAAGCAAGCAAGCAAGAATTAACTCTTACTACTACTACTACTACTACTACTACCACTGGTTATTTTACGACTATCTACTGCGAAAATACACCCCTTCTTAGAATAGAGCCTAAAACCTCTAGAGGACTTTAATATTTTATTAGCTTTATAGATAATTATTCTAGATATTTAGAAATTAATCTAATTTCTAAAAAATCTAAAGCCTATAGTTATATTAAGTATTTTAAAACTAGAGTAGAGAACTCTTTATCTAATAATAATAAAAGGCCTAGACTTAAAGTATTTAAATTAGATAATACTAAAGAGCTAGTCTCTACTAAAGTATAAGAATTATTTAAGAATAGTAGCGTAAAACATAAGTTATTATCTCTCTATAATCTAGAATAAAATAGATTAATAGAACGCCCTAATTATACTTTATTAAAGAGAGTTAGAGCCTTATTATTAGAAGCTAGTTTACTTAAATATCTATAGAGTAAGGTACTAGAAACTGCGGTTTATCTATATAATAGAATACTATATTCTAGTCTAAATTTTAAATTACCCTATAAATTAAGATATAGTAAAAAACTAGATCTTAGTAATATAAGAATCTTTAGTTCTATAGCTTATTATAAGAATCTAAAAAGGATACTCTTTTGCTAACTCTAGATTATAACAAGCCTCTTCTCCTTGCCTCTGTTAGAATCGCTATCATGCTTTTCGTCTGTATTATCTCCTTCATCTGACGATTGCAAGTCTTCGGTACCAGACGACAGTCTAATATCTTCCCGAAACGGACGCACTAATATCTTCCCGAAACGCACGTACGCAGACAAGTGCGACCCTCGGACAGCCGCGTTGCTCGGGCACCGGGCACCGGCTTCTCCGCACTAAGGAGCTTACCCGCCCCTGCGTCGGGTGCTGTCTAAGCTGTTGCAGCTCCGAGGCGTTTCGCTACATGCTCTTGACTTCAGCAGCATAACATAGCAGCATCGCGTGCAGCACACATCTACATTCTCCATACGATCATGGACGTCGCCTACGATCACATCCAAGAAGAAGCGCTGTCACCCGACGAAGCCACCGCGGCGTCATCCTCGTCGTCATCAACAGCAACCCCGCAGACCGCACCTAATAACCTCAACACCGAATTCCAGGAAGCATTCAAGGCGGTATCTTCCTCGCCATGGGGCGCCAAGCTCGGCGGCTGGTTCAGCCAGGCACGAAAGCAGGGCGAAACCTTCTACCAGGACTTGCAGAAGGAGGCATCAGAGGCCGGCGAGCAAGCGACGAAAGGCTTCAGTAGTTTACGGGAGCAGATGGTGCAGAGAACGAGAGGAATGAGCTTGAACGCTGAGCCAGGACCGGAGGTGCAGATTCCTGGCGAGGAAGCGCTTCCAAAGCCAGTAGAGAAGCCAGCAGAGAAGCAAGCAGAGGCCGGCGCAGGGCAAATCAAAGATGGCGACAGCGAGGAGAGACCTGAGAGCTTGCCAGCTGACATTGTCAAAGAGGCAGGAAGTCTAGTCGCCAGTCTACGTTCCCTTGGAGCCGCCAAGCTGAAAGACTTGCAAAAGGCCGAGGACGCTGCCGATGAAGCATTGCTCAAGTTTGGGACAAATGTGCGGAACTTCCTGCGTGATGCAGTGACCATCACGGCACCCGAGGACGGGCGAGAGCAGGCGACAGAAGTGCTATTCGAGACTCAAGAGCCGGGAACTGGCAAAAAGGTATTTCACACAACAAGGCTAGACGCGCAATTGCATGCAATCCACAGCGCGACGTCGAGTTTCACGGAGGATCCTCAGGGAGAGGAGTGGAAACTATGGCAAGAAAGCTTCAACGCCGAAGAGCAGACTGACGCCATTGCAAAAGATCTTGAGGGATATGAAGAACTGCGACGAGCTATGGAGAGACTTGTCCCAGAGAAAGTCGAGTATAAGATGTTCTGGATGAGGTACTACTTTTTGCGCAAGGCAATAGAGGCGGAGGAGAAGAGGCGGAGGGAAATACTCAAAGGTTCGCAAAACAAATGTTCCCTGTTCATTGATACATCATCACTAACGCAGGTTTGCAGGTGCTGCAGCAGAGACCGAAGAAGAAGTCGCGTGGGATGATGACGACGAAGAAGACGAATCTGCCACACCTAACACCAAGACCGGCGCCAATAAACAGGCTTCCGAGTCCACGACGACGCTCAACGCAACCTCAAATGATCATCTCAAACCCCGAGAACCTCGACGAAGCGAAGATGAAATCAAGTCTGTTGCTGATTCAGACGCGAGCTACGACCTTGTCTCTGGCACCCAGTCTCGCGCCACGGGCAGTCCAAAGGAGCCGAAAAAAGACCTCAAGGAAGACGAAAGTGATGATGATTGGGAGTGAGAATCTGAGATTTACATGATTTCCATTAGCGGTGCTGGTGCCATAATACCCGGATGAGGCGTGTCATCTTCTTGGCGTTGTCTTAGGTTTCGCAGGATGATTTTTATCGCAAGCTGGGATTGCAAGGGTAGAGTCTTGAAAAGAAGTACTAGAGCTGGGCGCAGGAATTCTCGGCCGCATACGCGCCAGTACTATCACTCGGCCAGCGTCCAGCACTCGAATGTGAGGATTGAGCCTATGAGAAAGATAAGCTATGCTGGCTGCAGTAGACAGCAAATCTACATACCAGAACCTCCTGATAGATCGCTTGTCTTATAGCATGTGTTCGATTCTGGTCCATCCTCCGATCCCGGCTTCAAGAGAGATGTCAGCACATGAGCGTGACGGCGTGCTCGAACTCTGAACTTACCCAGTTTGGTACTGCGCAGTCTGCAGACCAGCTGACGAAGCACTTCGCGCCTTGAGCAAATCTGAAAGAACCTGGCGCCGGTTTCATGGGACCGGTACACATATTTTGGGTCTGGCCATTGTCCGTATGCCACACGCAATAATTCATAGGATCGCCAGGAACGATGCAGGATGATTTGCCGTCCCCAAGGTAGACAATGTTGTCGAATGAGACATCGTTGCTGCAGTTCTCGCCTGAGTAGAAGGCGATCGACCACGCCGTAGCAAGCTTGCTCAGCAGAAGCGAAAGTGTGACTCGGTGAAATCGCATGGTTGAGAGGTCGATTACAGATCGATCGTGTTTGTTGATTGCAGTGCACATTCGTTTGAGGCTGTCAAATGGACGGCAACAGGTCGGGTAGGAAGGTGCGCAGCACACCAGGCATCATAACGAAAGCACCTGCTTCCTGAGATGTTGACATTCAATTATCTTGCTGCATTCAATCTGCAAAAGCATGACGCATTAATTGCCACATCCGCCTTCGACGAGAGGACGTCCAGCTGCTGCTTGACTTCTTGCGCATTTTCAGTCTGCTTCATTTTCTCCAAACATTCGTGGTATCCATGTAATGCCCACACATTCTTCGGATGTTGAAGTGCCCGCGGCAGAGTGTGATCCAGTCCAAGGTCCGCTTTATATACTGCCGCAGCTTCTTCGACACGATCTTGTTCCAGCAGTAGAGCACCTAAAGCGTGACGTGGTGGCTGCATCCATCCCCACGGCTCATCATACGGTAAATTATCGCTCAGCCTGACAGCTTGCCGCAGATGATCAAATGCAGAAACGTGATTGTCCATACGATACTCCACCTCGCCTTCCAGCATCGTTGCCGCAACTTCCAAAATATCTCTGGCAGTATTGTTGAACAGCGTTCTAGATGTCGCGACCTTCGATTTCGCTTCGCGAAAAAGCTTTTGCTCGCGCTGTGCTCCATCGACATCACGCTTTGCAGCCCACGCAATCGCCTTTCCGTAATGCATCATCGCAGTCGTCACACAGTACAGAATTTGGTTGTCAGGTATTTTCAGGGCTAGCAAATCGTCCCATTTACCGAAGCGCACAAGAACGTGCACACGCATCGAGAGGAAGCTCTCCAGCCAGTCGGCCATTGGTGGTGAATCTTTACGCAGCAATTCATCCGGCAGCGAAGCTTCCACGAGCGCGACAGTATCCAGTGCGATCTCACATTGGCCAGCGAACATTGCGGCATAGATCCGGAAGTGATAATTGTGAGATCTATAGAGGGAATAGAAGTTCAGTGCTCCAGCTTTCGCAAGATATCTCTCGTCAGCCTCGATAGCCTGCGTATTTGAGATTATCGCATCTTGCCATTCGCCACAGAGCACATCCAGATGAGTGGGCATGTGATGAAGATGGCCTGCATCATTGACAAGTCCACGCAAACGGTTCGCAACGGGCAGTGCGGCGCCAGGATCAGAAGACATCTCCATCAAGTGAATGTACAGATGAAGAAGCCCCGGATGCTCGTTTTCGCCGCTAGTCTGTGCTAGGGCTCGTTCGAGTACATCTTTAATCTCCAAAGTTCGAGACTCCGGCAACGGCTTGCCAGTCCGCAAATCCCATAGAGACCAAGGTGTAAGGTTCATCAGAGAGTCTGCGTAAAGTGTTGCTACGTCAAGATCGTTAGGAAAGCTGTCATAGACATTGCCCATAGCCTGAGCATATTCCGCATTCCAGCTTGAGTAGTTTTTGCCGTCCTCGCTTGAAGGATATCGAGACCCGGCTGCTTGAATCAGAGCAGCTTCGACTGGTGTCGCATAACCCAACTTGGCATTCTGCTCTGCAGCCAACAGAGCTGATCGTGATCGTTGCAGATTCGTCTCGCGTTCATCGTCGTCAAAGAATTCCCAGGGCTTGTTGTAATTGGGGCCCAGAGCATAAGCAATGCCCCAGAGAGCCATGCAGCAATGAGGGTCAGCTCTGTTCGCACGCTCAAAACAGCGAGCGGCTTCTTCATGGTTGAATCCGTAGCACCATACAAGACCGCGGTCAAACCAAGCTTGAGCATCGGCGCTCTGTGTCGTGACCTTACGACCATACGAGCCAAGGTCAAAGTATTCTCCCTCTTCGACTGCTTCTCGGTCGTATTCCAAATTCTGGGCATTCATCTTTAGATTTTCCATCCTATGAAACGCTGCCACTAACGGCTAATTTTTGATCAGGCTGGGGACAGTGATGTAGGAATGCACGATCTGTTGTGCTTTGGTTGATGGAAAGAAGTCTGCAGGGAGAAGAGATGTCATATGGCGCTACCTCCGAGGTGCGAGAGCCGCAAAAGCTGTCGCATCCACCACAAATTGCATTCTGCTGATAGCAACATCATTCGAGAGGGGTGACTTACAGCCAAAGCCTTACTGGACCTGACACGTTTTCCTCTATACAATTTGTGAGCGAGTTTTGCATTTGGCTGGTAATTACAGATCCAAAGGTAACATTCGTTGGCGTCCGATGGGCCGTAGCGAATCACAGTTCGAGAGTCATGTTGTCCCGCTGATGACGTTAGCCAAATCTCGAACATCCAAAGTCCAGCATCTTTGTCATTTCCCAAAAAACTCCTTTGCCTTCAATTCAGTATGGAAGAAATATCAGAATTCTCGCAGTATCTCAAGGCATCCAATGCTGATGGACTTCACATTCTCGAAGCAACGGCTCCGTGGTGTTCACAGTGCAAAGCCATCGCACCATTCATAGAGAAGCTTACGAAGAAGTATCCAGAAGCTCGATTCTACAACTACAACACCGACAACGCGCTACAAATTGCCCAAGAACTCGGTGCCAACCAGATGCCAACGTTTCACATATTCAAAGATGGCGAGTTGAAGGATTCCATCACTGGCGCTCATGGGAAGAAGCTAGAAGACGCCGTGAAGACAAATTATGATGGCAAAGTGTTCAACGTGGAATAATGTGACGAGACACGAGGATCAAATAGCTTGAGGATTTGCGCGACCATGACGAAGAAATCTTGTCACAGCAGTATTATTATTGAGCTGTGGAGGAAGCAGCGAGCGCGAGCGCTGTTATATTAGGTAGCTTCGTGTGGGCACGGACTCAATGTTTATTTACCTTCAAATTTCGGCACAGCAACCACGTCAACGTCTCATGACAGTGTTCTATACCATTCGAGGTCTGCGCTCGCTGGCTCCCACACCACTATGCCGACTACAAAACATCCCGCAAAAGACGCACCACTACCAAGCATACCTCCACCAAGACAAAACTTTACAATCCCTCCGGACAGCCACTTGCTGATCACAACGCCAAGACACATCTTCGCCTGGGACTTCGATGGGATACATCAAATCTTCCATAGCAGCCGGGGCGGCATTGTTACCGCGAGGGAATCTAAGGATGGGTCTGGGATGCTTGCTATCGCGAGTCGCCATGTCGTGGTCATGCATGACACCAAGCGCGGAAAGGAGTCGAGCTGGGGTTTGAACGCCCCCGAGGAGGAAGTGCGACATCTCGAATATTCCTACGACGCAAAGTCACTTTTCCTCACCAACACTTCGGACGGCACAGTTCAGCATTACAGTGTAGAACGATCGAGATTGCTTCCTCCAACACAGCAACATGCTAGTCCCCCGGCAGCAGTGGCTGTATCTCCAACAGGCCATATGGTTCTCTCGGCTTCAAGCAGCCCACCGGAGGTTGTATTGAGGAACCTGTCGCACAATTCATCTCCCACTCGAATGTCACCCGATGCATCTGCCGCGGCGATATGCTGTGCGGCATTTCATCCCGAGAGGCCGAGTATTTTCATGCTCGCATTTCGGGATGGCACAGTGGCAGCCTACGATGCCACACGGATCTCAAAGGACTATAACCGCTCGAAAACTAGTGGAGAAACATCGAGTTTGAAAAACGTACATCGGAGCGTGGTCTCGAACGATTCATCATCTGGTCAGCCAGACGTTGGAGCACCAATTGTAGCTGTGGGCTTCTTACCTGGATTCAAGACCCGAGCAGTCACTGCAGGCCGTGATGGAAGATGCAGACTCATTGACTTTGCCAATGGAGGCGTTGTATTACGCACATGGCATGCCAAAGCACCATTGACATCTCTCTCGATCTTAGCTATAAAGCAGATGGCGCATTTCTCTGCAGCGAACAAAGCGGAGAGTGGCTTCGGGCGTACTAAGAATGCACCGTCCCGGACCAGAGGAGGCTCCAACAGTACCGATGTCATCATTGCTGTGGGACGCATAGATGGTAAGGTGCACTTGTACGATTCTCTGGGGCTACTCCTGGCACAGAGGTCAGTGAGCAGCCGAGAAGAGGCTTTGATCGGTGTGGAATGGGTGCCTGGTGCCTCGCCTATTCCAGTCCAGGACAGCATCGGGCACTTCAGCGACGCATCTAGTTTATCCATGGGCCCTACTATGTCGAGTGTGTCTCATTCACTAGCACCACAGCAAACGCCAAGAAGTACTTGCCCAGATTCTGCACTATCGCAGCCGTCTGGCCTAGGTCTTCCTCCTGGACTACGGCCACTTCAGGTCAGCATTGGAAGGCAATTTACGCTACATCCGGATGAGAAAGAAGCAGGCACAGTCAGACACACTCCTGCTGCCCATGAGCACGAATCTGCTTTACCGTTGCTCGCCAAACAATACGACGACCTTTTCTCGCCGATAAAGCCAGCTGGGGCTGACATTGTAGCGCCAGCTGCAGCTGTGTCCAGTCCACCGAGAAGTCGACCGCGTATCTCAAGCAACACTTTTATGAAAAGAACAACTGAGCAGAACGAAGCAGATACTCGCAAGCTTTCGATCTTGACATTCGACAGCCATACGACTAGCTCAAGCTCCGCTACAAGACCGAATTATGTACAAGAAAGGCCCCGTTTGAAAGCCACGCACCGGGCTAGCACTCAGATATCCCCATTCTCTACCCGGACTCGACATATTACTTTCAAATCAGATCTCATTTCTACTGGCGGTGATGCGACTACGAGTCGCCAAAGCACTGTGATGAGGCCGAGCACCACAATTGCCAGAGCTGCAGCTGATCTGCGGAAGAGAAGCCGTGTCTTGTCACCACGAGATCCAGAGATATGTGCAAACAAACAAATTGACCAGAACGAAACAGGATGTAATTCAATGGACAAATCGAGCCAGCATGAAACTATGCCTATGATGTCGACAGCTTTGCCTAATTCAGAACGCAAGGAAAGTCAACGGACAACTGCGAATATGTTCTCTCCGCTGATGGATCACGACGAAGGCGACATTTGGCTCACATCGGAATCTGAGACTGAGGAGCGGAAGCGAAGAGTAAAGCGACCTTTAATGAGACCGCCAGGTAGACAGACATCACGATCGAAGGTGGACTCCAGAGGAACCATGAGCACAACGATTGGAGACACAGGCCACTCCACTTACATGTCAAAGAACCTCACGGCTAAGGACGCCGTCCCAGCAAGGGGAGGGTTATCTCCATCTGGCGAAGAAACGCCTGCAGATCAAATGATGCCAGGAAATAAGCGGGCCTCTTCTCACATGGTATTCTCGCCCAACTCTGATAATGTGCGGCAGTTGTTCCCAAGATCATCCTCTCTATCCCCTCATCACAGACGTTCGCCGCATGTGCCAACAAGAGATCCGGCGCTAGGCTCGACAGCAGCAGCACTCAATGCAGCAATAGCTGCTCGACAGCAGCCCAAAAGTCCGTGGGCAAGAGTTCGTGCTGGGAAGTCTACTGCTGCCGCAAGAGGAAGTCCTGTTGTTCAACAGCGAAAGGGACCAAGGGCGGTCAGAAAGAACGAATTCGTGACGGTACTCGCAGGAGATGGTTCAGCAGATGCTGGACTGGCCCAAACTTCTTCTTCCGACTGCTTTACCTGCGGTGAGACCCGCACTAGAGTCGAGAGCTTGGAAGGCGAAGTCGCTCGTCTGAAGGGTGAAGTCCTGGCATTGAAAGCGGTGTTGAGACAGAACGGACTGCCATCACCGGCTTGTTTCCGTTAGAAGCGACTTTGGAAAATGGACGATTGAGCATAACGCAAGATGCGTGTAATGACTGATGATAATTGATACATTGTAGAGTTCATGACTTGATGCATAACGCTAATGAAACTGGTATAAACATTGGCCATCGAATCATGTGCCTCACTTGACTTCCTTGTGTGCGGTAGCCTGCTCTTTCTCATTTCCAGTGCTTACTCTGCCCAAGCCGTCTTCAGCCGCCGCAATGGAATTCCTCTTGCTTCTACTGTGCATTGCTGCTAGGCTTGCCGCTCTGGGATTGACAGAGCTATGCCGCCTCACTTGAGTCTCTTCCTTCTCAATGTACTCCATTGGTCGTTTGCTTGAAGTAGCAACCTTGTCTTTGAATACCAAAACATCTGAAGGTTTGTTATGGGTCCGAAAATAGTCGTCGATATCTTCTAAAGTACGGCCGGCAGTTTCTGGGAAGAACTGTATCACGATAGTCAGTGACGTTGATGGTTATGTGACAAAAGAGCTGGACATACAAGATAGACAATCGGCACGAAGCTGAAATTGAGAACAGTCCAGATGATGTAGAACTTCCAGCCAAGCGAGTCGATACCGATTGGCGTGATTTCCACGACCATGAAGTTGAACTGAAAGGTAGAAGCATTAGCAGGCGTTCAAACGAATTGAAAAGGTAGCTATGTACAAGTCATCGCGCGAAAATAAAGTCTGCCACCGGCCAAGCGGGTGACAGCATTTTTCCGGCAATTTCTTTCAAGACGAGACCTGTGCACAGCCGGGGAGAGCTTCCGCCCTTCGATTTACTTACAATCCAGTTCGTCGCCGTTCCGAGAGCGGCACCTTTGTTACGCATAGAGAGCGAGTTGATCTCAGCCGGATAGAGCCAGGGAACACCCTGCATGCCTATGCCGAAGAAGACGTAGTAGAGGAAGAACTAGGTACTAGTTAGCCTGCGACGTGACAAGATAGGGTGCGGGAGATATACAAATGCCACGCTTGCGCTTGCAACTTCTTTTTGAGCCCCGAAACCCGGTAGAGAGGCGTAACGCAGCAAGACGGTGATGATCAGATAGCAAAAGCATTGTCCAGCAGCGGCATACATGAGCATCTTTCGTCGACCCCAGCGTTCGACGTTCGGGATTCCAATCAAGGAGAAGAGCAGGTAGCTCACAGAGTTGACTGCGGCGAGCAGTCGTGCCATGCGATTGTCAAATCCCACCGAGTCAATCAACACCGTCGGCAGATAGTACGAAGTGACCTGTAATTATACTTAGAGCTTGTCACCTTACGTGGAGCTGAGTCTTCACCTACATTAATGCCACTTAGCTGCTGTATTGCCTGTGCGCCCATGCCCAGGATGATTCGTCGCAATGTGCAGGTTCCAGCCGAATCGTCGCCTTTCTTGCCGCGTACGAGGTCTCGAATTCGGACAGAATGCTCCCGTTCATATTCTGTCGAGAACTTGATTTCCGCAAGCTCTGTCTGGACGTAAGGATCCTCAGTCGCTGTACCTTCGATATCGGCTAGAATTTGTTCTGCTTCCTCAATGCGGTTTTGCTGAACTAGCCACCTAGGAGATTCCGGAAGCCAGGGCACCGTGCCGTACAAGATGGCAATGAAGATGAACTGGAGTGCCAGGGGAATGCGCCACGCGAGAGCACCACCTGCATAGGAAAAGCCGAATGTGACCCAATTGGACAGACTGAAACCCGCGATATTGAGGATAAGCTCGATAACGATCAGCTTTCCGCGCCAGGCTGCTTTAGATGTCTCTGCTTGCCAAGGCGGAGCAGTCGAAGTATTGAGACCATTGCCCATGCCTCCGATGATCCTGCCAACAATCATTTGAGGAACTCCATACGCGGTGATTTGCAGAATTGCGCCAATGCTCATAACAGTGGTTCCTAGGAGTACGGTTTTCTTGCGTCCAAGCCTGTCGCCAATGAAGTAGGCCAGTATCGCTCCGAAGAAGCATCCAATGTCGTATATAGCTGTGACAGTACCGAGCAACGAGCTGTTACCTTCGAGGCCCAAAGTTTGAATGAAGTCTTCAGTGACGACAACGCCTCCGAAAACGCCTTGGTCATATCTAATGATTGTCAGATCAGATTTTGGGGGCTGCTGTGGTCATCACTACTGACCCGAAGAGTGTCATGTCTGTGCCACAGGCCACTGTGACCCAGAAGGTGAGCCATCCTCCTCGCAGACCGAAGTATCGATCGCCAGACCCGAACATGTTTGCAGTGTTGGAGATCTAGTCTCAAGGACAAGATAGAAGAATTAGACTATGCTTGGAACACGCTGTACCACACTCACAAAAGGAATGAGGGTTATATATCTAAGCTCATGGCTCAGTGTCAGACTTACACAGACCTCTACCAGGTAGGCTCACAAACGATCATCACATACTGCATACAGGCATCCATGCACAATGTGCAGAGGAACAATGCGTCGAAGCACAGACACGACGTTGGGCGCCCTCCAATCAAGAACGCGTTGTCAAATGTCGTCGAAAGTGCAAAACGAATCGAAGTCTTCATGAGCAGACTAATGACGCAGGATGCCGTCCGTAGCATGCTTTCCCGGACTCTCTCCATACACCAACACCGCGGGGCGACGTGCCCATACAGAACGATGGCGGCTCATTGCTCGGTGGCGTCTCGGTGGTATTCTCGAGAGTACTTTCGTCATTCCCGTGGCACGGACGTTCGCTTGCTTCAACAGCTGAATATCAGCCCAAGAGGAGTCGGCAATTTGAGGCATTTGACGAGGATGAAAGTGCCTCATTCCAGCGATCATTCTTGTGGGCGAAGAGCGATAGTTCTACGTGGTTCACGGATATCTTCGCTGCGTGTAGCTGTGACAAAGCTGAGAGGAAGGATTCGAGATCTCGTGTGGAGGAAGCACTTCCCCGCGCGGGCCATGCCCATGCCCAAGATCGGCCAATGGCGTCATGTCTCATGACGGTAACTCATCGTCTTCTCAAGTTTTTTTGGTAGGTACATAGGTATACATTTGAAGCTGCTTTGACATAGAGTCGCGTGAGCAGTTGTGCAATGGTAGGATCGATGATGGCTTAAGCGACACCAATCTCGCTCAAAGCCACCTTTGACATTGAATTCGTCTCTGTGCCCAAATTCACGGCGCGGCAAATGGCGGCGTTCCTGACAGGTTCCAGCAGGATGGGCATCCGTCAAGCAGCCGGAATTGAGGCCGAATATGCATATGCTTGTCGTGTATGCTTCCTACGCCTCAAGCATTGGTCTGAGACGTGGCGCCGAGCTTAGTGTGGACCTACTGTCCGCTGGACGGATACAAGCCGGACCCACAAATTGACATTGGCCTGTGTCGAGTGAAGCTTGTTCAGTGCAGTCTATCACCGTGTTACACATACATCTCAACCAGAATTGAGGTGAAGAGTTGCTCAGCCAGGCCCGGTACGCTGTGAGTGCAGATGGCCTCAGGTGCAGGTCTATTCTGTTGCCATGATGAGATGTGATCGGGTTGCAACGATGCGTTCTCGGCGAATCCTTGTACGTGTCGTTGAGATGTGCATACCGTGCTCGCTTGTTGTTATGCAGCATGTAACGCGTGGGCTCCGAGAGCGGGACTAATTTGTGGTCTCCATAGTAGACGGTTGCTCTCCACGTCTGACTAGCAATTTGATGTGCATCAACAAGATGGAGATGGCTGTACTATTAGTATGGTGTTATCAACCCTAGGAACCGCTTTGGCTTCCGAGCAAGCTTATACCGGCAAGAGCGGCTCCAAGATGACCGAAGTCGCTCAGATTTCTTCTGCCAAATATATGAATGCCTGTACCACGCGGCCAGACCATGCCAGTATGCACCGACGCATAGCCTGTAGCTGCAAGCAATGCCGTGGTGGCAAGCAAGATGTGTTGCATGTTATTCTGGAAGATTGAGCGCTGCTTTGCGTGCCAGAGTTGGAGCTTGTTGGAGGAGTCTAGGAACGGTATCTGGTCCCAGAGACCGATATAGATGCTAACCAGAGTGTGAGATGCAGTGCTTTGGTGCGGCGCGCTCCACGGTAACTGCATCTTGTCCATCTCTCGCTGGCCCAGGACGGCCTCCGGTGACTCGCATCTACTCAAGCTCATGACATGGTCGACATTTGCAGCCAATGATAGTGCACTGTGTATGCGGCCAGTGTAAGCCACGAGCTTCGTATACTTGGTCTTCATGGTTGCCGAAAGCCAGTCTTGAGGTAGCTGAGGATAGAGCATCAGGCTGAGATAGCCATAAACGAGGCAGTCGACGGCCCTGATATCTTCTCCGACCATATACTGCTTCGTGCCTAGCAAATCCTGCAGTGGCTCGAAGAAGTTGTCGGCGAAGGCATTCAGCTTGAAGATGGCTGCACGCTCAGGTCTCTGCAGCAAACTCCTGACCGTCTCCTTCCGTGGCAGCAACAAGCTAGCTCTCTTCTGCGCCTCAGCTTCGAATTGCGGCTCCTTTCCAACGCCATCAAAACCTTGGGCGTGATTGCTCACGTCTTCATGCACATTGTCGACATCAATGCTGGATATGCCGAGGTGATCGGTGCGTCGTCGAGCGGCAGAGCGTCGTTGTGGCGGCAGTGTGTAGTTTGTGTGCCATGGCAGGATTTTGCTGAAGGCTGGGCGTGTCGCGAGGCGGTAGTTTTCGAAGCCGACGTACAGCGAGATGTCCAGGAGAGTCTGGGCTTGTGATTCGATGAGCGACGCAATGGCAGTGCAGTCGGCGCGCTGGCTATCATCTAGTGAAGTCTCGACTGGAGCGCGTCTGCTGTCGATGAAGTGACGCACGATGTTGTTGAAGCCAGAAACACGTGCGGTTCCATCGACAAGGCAAGGCGGCGGTAGTGGAAGCGGCGTGTGGGTGGGAATCAGCGTGTAGTCGTCGCGGGCGCAGAGCTGCAATAGAGCAACAGCTGCAGTGCACTCGGCGTCGATTGATGGCAGCCCGAACGCAGGACCAAGAATGTAGAGGCGCATCTCGATGGCAAGGCAATGCAGCTTCAAATAATTGACTTGTACAAGAATCCACGAGAAAGAGCTGCACGTTACTTCTCGCTTAACGATGCTTATCTTTAAGCATGAAGCGCGGGCCTAGGCCACACCATCCAACCACTGCGCGACTGTTGCCTCCCCATCACATCACGCACTTCCACTCCCATCTGGCCTGAGTCGTTTGGCATCAGAACTCGATTCAACTCCATCTGCACGCGCCTCCATATACGAGATTTCCCACCAAATTTTGTTGGGTCGACTTACCAGCGTGGTCAGGTTGCGCGCATCGGAATCGGGACGCGTGCTGAAGCTCAAGCCGGGCATCGGGAGTGAAGCATTATTCTGGTCTCTCTCTGATGCTGCATCCAACTCCAACTTTCGCCCTCCTCCCAACGTCCACACCCAAGCCCACGCCCACGCCCACGCTCCCATAGCCGGCAAAGCAACACACAGCGCGCCGAGACTGCAGTGGGCCAGCGAGGTCGCCCGGTGCAGCTTCGCGCATCAAGCCCACGGCCCATGGCTGCAAAGCGGAAACTCGAGACGTTCGATCCCAACAAGAGCGATAGCGACGATCTCGACTACGGTGCTGAAGCCTCGCCCAAGCCGCGATCGCGCACCCACGCCCGTTCACGAAAGCCCACCAAGGGCTCTCCACAGAAGCGAGCACCCAAGCGCCAGCGGTACGACGACTCCGACATCGACCCGGACAGCAACGACGGCACCGAAGAGGAAGCATCCTTCTCAGAGGATTCGGAAGACGCGCCGGTCGAGATCAACCCGCGCACAGGCAGAGGTCAGCGTTCCGTGGCGAAGAAGCAGATCGATTATGAGGAGAGCGAGGACGACGACGCGAGCGTGATCATTGCAGCCACCGACGACGAGGACGAAGACAGCGAGCGCGATCCGATCCAGCCGACACCTGCGAAAGCAGGCACCAAGATCAAGCTCGCGTCGACGAAGAAGCCGTCGCTGGTGGTCAAGCTCAAAGTCCCTGTGAGCATGGACGGCGCGAGAGCCACACGAGCCCGTACCAGCAGCAGATCCAAACGACAGCCGACGCCTCAGTCCGCCACCGCGCCCGCACCTGGCATCACGCGCCGAAGCAGTCGCATCTCGCACGACGATCAAGACGCGCTGGTCGCTCTCACCGACTCTGGTAAGCACGAAGTCGTCACGCGAGCCGGCAGCGCAACGCCCGAGCCAGCCACGCGTCGTCCCACAAGAGGCGGCAAAGGGCTGAAGAAACCGCCCGTGAGTGCCATCTTCGAGACGTCGCAGGAAGACCTCGAGCAGAACGCGCCGGTCCCAGACGCCCAGACTGCTGAGGGCGAGGACTTCTTCTCTCAGCTACAGAAGGCGACTGGCAGCCAGCAAGAGACGCAGGTAGAACGGACCTCTCCCGCACTTTCTGGCGCAAAGGACGAAGACATCAGGATGGAGTACAACGATGACGAAGAGGAGGAGGAGCAGGTGGTGCAAGAATCGCAACCGGACCCAGAGGAAGCGGACGATGATGACGAGGGTCCAGTATCGAGAGGTGCTCGTAATCTGAGAACACGTCGGAAAGCGTCCACTCCGCCAGCCACACAGTCGGCCGAAGGGCGAACGCGCATGTCCCTACGGAACGCGAAACGCTCAGGCATGGAAAACACCAGCGACTTTGAGCCTGACGCTGAAGAAGGCGAAGCCGATGCAGAAGAGGACATATCCGACTCGGACGATCATCTCAAGCCCAATCGTGGAAGGAATAGCAGCAATGATGCGAGCTCGCAAGGGCGGCGGTCCGGCCGCCTGGCTCGCAAGTCTGTCTCACAACGCAGCCGCTCCCGACGCAACGCATCCCCCGAGGACGAGGAGCCGGACCTGGATGAAATCGCAGATGAAGCTGCTGAGCTCGAGGAAGACCGTCGACGAATCCATCGTGAGCGACCTAGGAAGCAACGCGTCAAAGAGCGTTCAGCCGAAATCAACTTCGAACCCAACTTGCGAAATCGTGGCAACAGGCCAGACTATCGCATCTTGCGACCCGAGCTGTTATTGCCTCTTGAGGACGATGATGGTCCTGCTTTGCCTGCTGCAACACCTCAGCGCAACCGACGAGGTGGTGCGACAACCACTTACCGTAGCTTATTCTCTACATACGGTCCCTTTGGCGGTGGCGGTGGACTGCCTCCTGTATTGGGAGGCGCCGAAGGTGCCGGTGCTACGGGCGGTGTTGATTCGGACAGCAGTGACGACGAGATGGGCGGTCGTGGTGGCCAGCAGGGTGTTGGGGGCACAGTTGGCATGACTCCCACATCTGCTTTCCCAAAGCCATTTGTAGCGCCGCAAGCTTTGAACAACGACCCTCTAACAGGTCCTGGTGGTGGCCCTCCTGGGCTTGGAAAGGTCAAGGATAAGAAAGCACTCGCAGATGCAGACCCTCTCGGTGTGGACACGAACGTCACTTTTGACGGAGTCGGAGGTCTGGATCATCACATCAACCAGCTCAAGGAGATGGTGGCACTACCACTACTGTATCCCGAAGTCTTCCAGCGCTTTCATGTCACACCCCCTCGAGGCGTCCTGTTTCACGGCCCTCCAGGCACGGGTAAAACGCTACTCGCGCGCGCACTGGCATCCAGTGTAAGCTCCCACGGTCGCAAGGTTACTTTCTACATGCGCAAGGGAGCTGATGCGCTCAGCAAATGGGTTGGAGAGGCAGAGAAACAATTGCGTCTCCTGTTCGAAGAGGCTCGTAAGAATCAGCCAAGTATCATCTTCTTTGATGAAATCGATGGTCTGGCACCCGTGCGTAGCAGTAAGCAAGAGCAGATCCATGCTTCAATCGTAGCCACTCTTCTGGCACTCATGGACGGCATGGACGGTCGAGGGCAAGTCATTGTCATTGGTGCAACCAACAGACCAGACTCCGTCGACCCAGCCCTGCGCCGGCCTGGCAGATTTGATCGAGAGTTCTACTTCCCCTTGCCAGACTCGGTCGGCCGCCGGAAAATCATAGACATCCACACGAAAGGATGGGATCCGCCTCTACGTGGCGATTTTAAGGATCAGCTTGCCGAAGTCACACGCGGCTACGGAGGTGCTGACCTACGTGCCCTGTGTACCGAAGCAGCCCTCAATGCTGTACAAGGCACTTATCCGCAGATCTATCAAAGCGATCAAAAACTCATTATTGATCCAAGCACAATCAAGGTGCTGGCTAAGGACTTTATGATCTCTGTCAACAAGATCGTGCCATCATCTGAACGCTCAGCTTCTTCGGGCGCTGCACCGCTCAAGAAAGATATCGAACCACTCCTCAGGCGCCCGCTCCAGGAGATCGCCGAGCGTATCGACAAAGCGATCCCGCGCAAACGCAAGGCTACGGCGCTGGAAGAAGCGATGTTTGATGATCGCGATGATGAATTAGGTTTCGAAAAGGAAACAATGCAGCGGGATTTCGAGGCGTCACGCATCTTCCGACCTAGACTTCTGATCAAAGGCATTGAAGGCATGGGACAACAGTACCTGGGTGCGGCTCTGCTCAGTAAATTTGAAGGCCTGCACGTACAGAATTTTGATCTCGCCACTTTGATCAAAGATTCTACTCGAGTAAGTTCACCTCACCATCTCCGATTAGCTGCACGTCTAACTCAGTTGTAGTCGCCCGAAGCCGCTGTGGTGCAATTATTTGAGGAAGTCAAGCGTCACAAACCGAGTGTCATTTACCTACCGGGTGTGAACTATTGGTGGGAGACGCTCTCAGACACTGTGAAGCGCACCTTTGTCGGGTTACTGCGCAGTCTGCAGCCATCAGAACCGGTTCTCGTGCTTGGCGTCCTTGAACTGCAGCACCGAGACGACGAAGTGGATCCTCAGCTTCTGCGCGACCTGTTCGGCTACTCTACGAAAAACCAATACCAGTTGCAGCAGCCTGATAATCTGGCCCGAACCGAGTACTTCAAGGCCATCCTTGACTTCATTCGCAAGTCTCCCAAAGAGTTTCCTGACATGGAACAGCGAAAAAAGCGCAAGCTCCCCGAATTGGAGGTGGCTCCTGCGCCTGCCGCCCCTCAAGGCCCTAGTAAGGCTGACCTCAAGGCCCAGAAGAAGAAGGACCACCACACTTTGAACATGTTGAAACTAAATATACAGCCCGTCATGGAGCAAATCAAGCTGAAGTACAAGAAGTTCAGAAACCCGATCGTGGACGAAACAACCATCGCTTATCTGTTCGACGAGCAAAATCCGAAGATCTTGACCACTGATCTGACCGAGGAGCAGAGAGCCCAACAGCTACTGTTCCGACCTTATGAGGTCGATAAGGATGAAAAGGGTATAGGTGGTATCCGTGAGGTGGCATCTCAGAAGTTCTACTATAACCTTGAGATTGTGACGATTGAAAAGCGTCTTTCGAATGGTTACTACAAGCGGCCGAAGGATTTCCTTGCAGACATCAAGCGTCTTGCGAAGGACGCTAAAGTCTTCGGCGAACAGGATCGGCTTCTCAAAGCGAATGAGATGCTCGCCAATGTTGAAGTCGACATGGCAACGCTAGAGATCAGCCAGGCCGCGCTTTGCGCCGAGTGTGAGTCTGTATACGAACGCGAGCAGGAACGTGAACGAAAACGTCTCGAAAAGGTACGCGAAGCTCAACTTCGTGGGGAGGAAGTTCCAACCGTCGTGCCGAATGTTCCTCCACCAAATTGGTCCAAAACTACAACGGAGGATTCTGGCCCTGTTATGCTTGGGCAGGAAATCCAGGGAACGAACTTGTTCCCTCTACCCTCGGGTCAGACTCCCGGTCGACCTGAGTCTAACCCTTGGAGCACTACCAATGGCAGCAGTCACGAATCGCAGTTCACCAACGGCTCCACAGTGCCTTCACGACCGCAAGAAGATTCGGAAATGCTTGATAATGATCCGGCCAACCAGGGCCAACACTCACAACCCGTCAATCTTTCGCAGCCGCGCCCGCCTCTTTTTCATCAGACGTCTGCGCAGACAAAACTACAACCAGGCTCGCAGCCTGAGCAGTATCAGAATAGCGCCTCGACCACAAATTCAAGCACAGATGCAAGCAAGAAAACCAGCGATCGCGGCAGTGGTCAGTCTCGAAGCACACAGGAATCCAATGGCCATCCAGACTTTGGACTGTTCCGAGACCAACTTGGCAGTGGAAGTCAGCTGCCAGACACACAACCCCAGTCTTTGGATTCGCGGTCTGCGCACGCACCAGAGGTTCAAGCCTCACAGCAATCATCGCAAGGTAGCCTCGGGCCGCGTGCGTCTTCAATCAAGTCCCTCCTTAACAACGAAGATGAAGACGAGGAAGGACATGATCTCGAAGACATAGCCCTGTCGCAGCATCCATCGCTCATCCTCGATGAAAGCAGCCTCCAAGCCTTGCATCGGGAGCTCACCAACAGGAGCAGCGGTCTGTCACTTGAACAGCTTGAACAGGTCCGTGCTCAAATTATGGATGTGATTTGGCGTGAACGTGGTAATTGGAATCGCAATCAAGTTTGGGGGAAAGTACAAGAGGCGTTCAACGCAACCATCGAGGACATTGAGCAGTGCCAGGAGATATTGGATCCTTCGCAGAGAGAGTTGTTGAGGAGTACCAACTCTAGCAATGGTGCCCGATGATAGAAGTAGAATGGCATCTTGAAGAGAAATGGACTTACGCACGGGTTGGAGCACGCCTGCATTTGCATTGTGGTATGCATGATGTTGTTGTACCATTAGCGCAATGGAATTCGCATTGTATCGTGCCTTGGTGGAGGCTCGATAACAAACAAGTAAATGTTGGTGTAGATTATGAAATGCGTGCCGAGGATTCAGTTGAAATCGTAGATGAAACTCCACCACAATGTTCGAGAGGTAAGGCAGTTGCCGCAGAAGCGGAAGCAATGCTTCGTGATGGCGTGGCTTGTAAGCCAGATCTATCCTGGCAATAATGCTCGTGGTACCTGGACTTCATAAGGAACATGGAGCTTGGCTGGTGACGAGGATATCTGTGGCAGAAATGCGCGTTTGAAGAAGAAATGGCCCTTGAGACCAGGTCAAAGAGGTTACCTAAATGCAATAACAGCTGCGCAAAGAGGGTATTTGTGTTCGCCGTGAGGCTTTCCAATCTTGAACAACGCCGCCGCCCGAATGTCGAGAAAAAGAGCACAAAATGTGTTGCAATATACCACCGCCGCTCCCTCATGCTCAGCCTCATCCTCACCTTCATCCTCGCTTTCAGCCAATTCTTCTTTCCAAATGCTCCACGCGAGCACGAAATCCCCTCACAATCTCTCTGATTCTTTTGATTTTGTCAAACTCGGTCTCTAGGTCGTCAATCTGCTGCAATATGGCTCGAAAACGGGCGATCTCAGCATCGGCCATCTGAACCGCATTGCCCGAGCGGTCGTACTGTGCTTGTGTCGCTCTTTCCGTGGCATCGTTCAGCTACACAACATGAAGTCAGCACGGGTAGAGCAAGAGCAAGAGCAACCCGCTCTCTACATCACTGGTGCTCACTCACCTGTTCCAGCCTCTGCGAAATGGCTTGCATGACGCGATCGAAGTGGCGGGACAGCAACTGCAAACTTCCCGGATCGAGCAACAGTCTGCCCTGGCTGCTGGCCTGCGAGCCCGCCGAAGACCTGGCATCTTGATGCGCGCGTTGCTGGTGCTGGCGGAGAGTGGCGATGTCTTGGGCCGAGAGACCCAGACGATTGTCGGCGACGGAAGCAGGAGGCGTGGCTGCTGGCTGTGGAGGAGAGCGATGTTGAGATGGAGGCATCGATCATGACGGCGGCCAGCGCCATTTCACTACAGCTCATGTTCCGCGAGCAGCTGCATGGGCGATGTCGCTGTTCGATGTCGCGTGTGTGGGTGAGTACTCTAGCAGGTAGTAGAACCTGGGTCTACGAGGCGACGATATGAATGATATGACAGCTCTGGATGGAACGAAAGTTGCGCATTGGTGTCTGAGACAACAAGTAGCAGCAGCAGCACGGATGAGCATCTTTGGTTCTGCGACAGCCCCGGTAGCACAGGATGTCAAGAGATCAAAGCCCATCTCCGATTCCCTTGAAGCCTGTCGTCTTGACAGACCGAGAGTTTCGCCCTCGACTTGGAATAACTTACCGCGCGCTTATCATCGTTCCGTCCCCGTCAATAATACGCTAACACTTGTTCCATTCTGTCCTCGTCCCGTCTTCGCGCCCTGCCTCCATCACAACTACACTACGATAGTAGTGGACTTCAGCTGGCCACCGCAGCACGTGCCTGTCAACCGTGGTGGTTGCAGAGGGACATCCCGGACCTGCAGGTCGGCAAGCAACAAGGTTCTCCTCTCAGACGCGAACAGGAGTTCTCTACAGCCAGCGCTTCCTAGCTTGGCGGATACCAGCACTCCGCAAATTTGGCTGTCGGGACAATAATGCCTACGAGTCAGCGTTCTCGTGCAGGCATCTTCATTGATTCACCAACGACAGTATGATAACGGTGCCGACGGAGACCTCTTCCGCACGGCACGGTAAGGGAGTGAGGGATGGAGATTGATACGGACATGTTCGGGGACGGACAGACGGTAGTTGGCTTGTCGGACGACGCCAGGAGGCAAATCAAGTCGAAAATGTGCGCAAGCGGAGTATGGCTGCGTTGTCTACATATATCGGTCTATTGTGTGCATCGTGTAGGAACGAGCCCCCACATCAATGTTTATAGTGAAGTGTCCTGGTGCAACATTGTTAGCACATACCGGCAGCGTTCCCGTCGATCAGTCTCCAAATAGTCCTCGCTTGATATACATCTGAAAAGTACCTCTTCATGGTCGCAGAGTTTGTCTTCGGGGGGACCAGCTGTCAACTCCACCTCGACTGTCGGTTTTTGGTGCCTGAATGCTTGTGACTTTTCTTGCTGTTTTACATGAGGGGCAAGTACAAAAGCAACCAACAATGCCTCCCAAAGCCACGGGATTTAAGCTGACCGCCATGAATTTCAAGCACATCTATCATAGATTGTAGCCCAGGGCATCAAACACAATTTCATCACAACAGTTGTTCCACCATCGTTCCATCGTTGTCTCATCAGAGAGAAGCAGAGGTCATATTCTGAATACTGCTACACCTGGCACCTGCCAAGCCGTTCACTCCCCGCGGTGGAGCCTTTCTAGCGTCTAGAACCGTGGAAGCGACAACCCTTGTTGACCAGCGGTGCTCTGAGTTGCTTCAGGACTGCTTCATCATCACACTTCAAGTTCAACCTCCTGGTGGCGCGGCTTACGAGTCTCAAGAGGTGCCGGGCCACGACGTGCGTTGAAGGTCTTCAACCATTCGACTCGCACAACGGCTTTCCGGTCGCCGATGATGATGCACAGCTGGCGCATCTTGCAGCTTTGAGCTCGCTCCCTCGTCGTCATCGACACGTCCAGGCTGACAGCCATTGCGTGCTTACATTGCTACTCGCTCCTTTGTGTATATGGTAACTAGGCAGCTCTTTAACCTCCTCTTCTCGTTTTGCCTCTCCTTCTCTCATCATCTAGTTACTGTCGAGATGAAGTTCGTCAACATCTTGCCGCTTGCGGCACTCAGCAGTGCATATGTCATTTCCTCCGAGCAGGTCCTTGGAGAATTAATTGTTGAAGACCATCACGGACACAACGGCATCGACAACTGGCTCGAGAGTGCTGCTAACACCAAGGACGAGCTCGTGAACGACGTCAAGAAGCACTACGAAGATGCTGCTGAGGCTGGTCAAGACGTGTGGTCCAAGATCCACAAGTGTGGCAAGCAAGCTAAGAATGCCATGGATGCCGCATTTGAAAGAGCAACCGACACAGCTCTCTCCTTGAGCGAGAGCGTCGAAGAGTCGGTTCAGGATGTTCAATCTTGGTGGCAGGACAGTGACATCCTCGACAGCCTGGAGGGTGGTCATCGCCGACCAGGCCGACCAGGGCGTGGCAGAAAGCCACACCATCCACCACATCATAAGCCAAACGAGACAGTCTACCAGTTGATTGCTGGTAGCAAATATACCACCAAGCTGGCAAAGCTCATTTCTGAGTACGATGACATTGTCGATCTGCTGAACAGCACATCAGCTGGCAATTACACCATCTTCGCTCCAACAGACAAAGCATTCGAGAAGATCCCAGACAAGGCCCCAAAGCCAAGCAAAGAATTTCTCAAGGCCGTCCTTGCCTATCATGTCATACCCGATTTCTACCCTGCAGGCCGTGTCCTGGTCAGCCACACAGCTCCGACTCTCCTCAAGATTAAGTCTCTCAGTGACCACGAGGAGCCGCAGCGCATTGCGTTCAAGATTGGTCTGAGGGGTCTTACCGTCAACTTCTACAGTCGAATCGTGGCCATCAATATCTTCGGTACCAACGGCGTCATTCACGGTGTTGACAGTCTCCTCGTTCCACCCCCAAGCGCCATCACCGAGATCGACCTTTTCCCAGGCGAGTTCAGTACCCTTGAGCTGGGTCTCGGCAAGACTGGCCTTCTTGAAAAATTGAACACCACCAATCAAGGAGGAACATTGTTCGCGCCCAGCAACTTCGCCTTCCAAAAGCTAGGACCAAAGATCAACGCCTTCCTTTTCAGTAAATATGGTGTCAAGTACCTCAAAGCTTTGCTTGAGTACCATGTTGTGCCGGGCCATACTCTTTACTCCGATGCTTACTATAAGCCATCTGGCGAAGGAGATTCCATGACTGTGCCAAAAGGTTTCTTCCATGTCGATCTGCCAACCCTTCTCAAAGACCGCGAGCTTAGTGTCGATGTTGCCCGCTATGGTGGTTTCATCAGCATCAAAATCAATGGTTTCGCTACAGTGGCGGTCCAGGACGGCATTGCCGAGAATGGGGTGATCCACATCGTAAGAGATGTACTCATTCCACCAAAGCAGCTCGCTGGTGCGGAGGAGCATTGGAGTGGAGGCGAGCTTACGGTTGAGGACTTGAAAGAGCGTCTTGAGCCTTTCGTCGCCAAGACATACCTTTAGGGATTCTTCCCAAGAGCATGTCTGCGATCAAGCACTCGGGCAAACTCCAATGTGAAAAAGCACCTAGCATTCTGTATAGGTAGCCATGTATTATGAATTAATGAACTGCAATATCAATGCCAGACCTGATGGCCATTTTCTGCCACATCGCTGTTTTGCATTTTTTTGTCGGTGTTCTCTTTGCTCACTCCACGCAGATCATCTCGGCTGTGACATAGTCGAGCATCCCTGCTGGTTCTAGAACTTCCGTGGCACATAGTATGTTTCACCACGACGTACATCTTGTTCCCATGCATACATCATCATCCCATACTCATGTAGCTTCTATCACCTGCTTGCATTTCAAGCAGCCACGGGTCAACCGAACCCTCACTCGTTCGGGACGCGATCGCATTGCCGCTCGGTAGGACGGTGCCACCCGCGATCACACAGACGCAGGGGCAAACTGCCATGACGATTTCACGTTCGTGGTCGTCATGGAAAATCACCCCTCTGCGTGTTCTTCCTAGTAGTGACCACACTACCGTTTGGCGGCCTCGTTGTGTTCCGCGCTGAGCTGAAGGACGAAGCCAAGACGGGATGGTAGCGCAGTGCAGTGGCAAGCACAGAAAGGTCACAGGAACGACGAAGGAGCTGAGTCCGATGTCAACTGAAATCGCGGAAAGGCAACCAATGAGTTGGGCCTGCACACGGCGGAGACGGGCATCTTTGCTGGGGTCTTTGAGATGTCGGATGTCATCAAATCGCACACGAGAATCGGGAGGTCGGTCCCACTTCCCTCAGCTTCCATGTGAGTGGTAACTTAGAGGTGGCCACGCAGACGGCGCGAGCTCGACTAGCCACATGCCGGAATCCCTCTTGCACATCGATCTGTGTTCCCTTGTTTGACACGCTACCTGTCTGTTCGGATCTGAATTGTCGGCCTCTATCAGGCATTGGACCTCGTTCGACCCTTGTGCCGCGCTCTCTTTGGTCGAGTGGCTCTCGCCTCCGCTGCTCGCACTCTTCACCTAGTCTTTGTTTACAGCATGGATCTGCGGCAAGAACCACTTCGCTGCCGCATAATACCTCCGTAGTGCAATGAGCTGCCACTGTTGCTGCGTGTGAACAGACGCTGACTTGTGAGCAATTTCCCTTTGCCCAGGATCGGCAACTGCAGAACAAGTGAGGACCACTATTTGTCCGACTGGAATCTGGATATCTGCCCGAATGCAGAGCAAACTGGACATCAAACCTAGTGTTTTTGGAATATCTGCCTCGACCTCGACTCATGGATGTCGTTGACATACTCTTGTGATACTGCCTATTACCGGGCCCTCTCACCCTCTCGACTCCGGAACCACTCAAAGTCCGCACCTCTAAAATAATGCAACGCGTGCTGGTCTATCTCCTCCGCCGAGACCTTCGACTGGCAGATAATCCCATCTTCCATGAGATAGCACGAATATCAAAGCAATCCCAGAAGCCATTCACTCACGTCCTTCCTGTGTTTGTCTTTCCCGCAGAACAAGTTGAGACCTCTGGGTTCTTAAAATCTGAGAAGGACAATTCACCATACCCCGAGGCTCGTAGCAGAGTCGGTGGCTTTTGGAGATGTGGAAAACGCCGAGCAAAGTTCACAGCTGAGGCCGTATGGGATGTGAAAAAAGGTCTCCGCAACATCTCAAGCGACGTGGTCATCCGAGTCGGATCGATCAAGGATGCGGTCGGATCCATTCTCGATGGATATCGTGGTAGGAGTGATGCAGAAATCCATGGTCTTTGGATGACCGGCGAGGAAGGCTGGGAGGAGAAGATCGAAGAAGAAGCAGTCAAAACACTTCTCGACAAGGAGAACAAGGCGTTCAAGCTGTGGCCAGATGAAAAGTATTTCGTGGATGAGTATGTTGGAACGGCATGAAGGGCTGAGGAGCAATGCTAACTCAGCGCAGCCGGGACCTTGTCACGAAGGAAGCTCGAGAGTTGCCAGACGTATTCACTTCTTTCCGTAAGACGGTGGAACCACTACGCGACGCACCTCGGAAAGCCCATCCTGCTCCAGAGGCTTTACCGCCTCTGCCCGACTTCATTCCTAATCAGGCTGAACCATTTACGATACCCTCTAGTTTGGATGAAGTGATAGCGGCACTGCACAAACCACTAGACGACTCTGTTGGCATCAGTAACATGCCCGAACTTCCTCAAGGAGCCAAATCCGCACATCCATTCATTGGCGGTTCTGAAGCAGGCCACGAACGAATTCAGCATCTGATTGAATCTGGTTCGATGACAGCTTACAAGGATACCCGCAATGGCTTGTTGGGGCTTGACTTCAGTACAAAGTTGTCAGCTTGGTTGGCGCTAGGCTGCGTTTCAGCTCGACAGGTGCATTGGCAACTTGTCGACTTCGAAGATGGCAAGGGCAATTGCGGTAGAAACGCCAGTGGCTACGGTAAAGGCGAAAACAAGGTATGCTCGAATTTCTGAAGCAGGGGCACTCATTGATACTAATCCATCGATCGTAGGGCACTGCTGCTGTTCGCTTCGAGCTGCTGTGGCGAGACTACATGCGGCTTTGCACCAGGAAGTTCGGCACTCGCCTGTTTTATATTGATGGATATCGACAGGACAAATCAGCCAAGGACAAATTCATCAGCTCCCCTTATACCAAATCAACTAACAAGAAGAACAAGAACGGCGTCAACGATGCAGACACGCGCGTCACGGTAGAGCGCTTCTTGCAAGGCCGCACAGGAACTGGTCTTATCGATGCCTCTCAACGCGAACTTTTCACCACTGGATGGACTTCGAACCGAGCGCGACAGAATGTTGCTTCCTACCTAGCCAAACATCTTGGCATCGATTGGCGCATTGGTGCGGAGTGGTACGAACAAAACCTCATCGATTATGATGTATCGTCAAATTGGGGAAATTGGCAGTACGTTGCAGGAGTCGGCAACGATCCAAGAGGTGATGCGCGGGTGTTCAATCCGGTGAAGCAAGCGGTGGACTACGACACTAATGGAGAGTACTGCCGGACCTGGATTCCGGAGCTTCGAAATGTAGGGCGGACTAGTGGTGGTCAACCGCAAGATGATCAGCAAGGCGGGAATAGTCTGGAACCTCTCATGGGCGTTTTCCAGGCCTGGAGAATGCCACCGGAAGAGAAGAAAAGGCTTGGTCTTGAAGGTGTGGAATGGGTGGAGAAACCACTTATCCGGATCGATTTTTCAGTCAATCGCCGTGGCGGAGGCAGGCCACGAGGCGGTCGTGGTGAAGGACGTGGACGAGGAGGTGGACGAGGTCGTGGCAGAGGAGGTCGTGGACGAGGAGATAATGTATCGGGTGGCCAGTCAAGCCGGCAACAATAGTACCAACGTCACGCCATGGAATAGCAGTTGTGATACAGCTTTCATACGAAACGACAGAATCGTGGTTGTCCAGTCGCGATCGCATAGCTATTCATCATACTTTGGAGACATAATTATGAACAGCATTGCAATATCTCATGGATCGTTGCGGCAACGAAAGATACTTCGACAAATAACAAGAACAACCAAATGAACCAAAACGATCCAGGGGATGGGCACTCATTCCAACGCACTAATACGCAGATGACTAGTGTACACAGATTTGATGGCAACAACAGACACTTGTTCCCTATACCTACGCCTTCCACGAGCAAGTGAAGTCGAACCTCGCTCCATTCTACATGCTCAATTAAGGAACCCTTGCAAGCAATCATCTGACGTCTCCCCATGTATCCATGCACGCTAAAAGCCCATGTCCCTTGTCGCCATGTGACACCTCGCGTCTGTCAAGACGGAGATCATGCCGGATGTGAGGACGGAGGCTCTCCGACGATATGCATGTGAAAGATGGGCCATCGGCACTGATGCCGCTGAGAATTGGGTTTGATTGGCCAGCCGTCATTGGACGCTAGAGGATGTTCTTAATCTGCGGAGATGATGCCGGGCGGCGATGCAAGTGAATCGCCGATGATGCGAATTAATGGGTCGACGATAGGACTCCATATTCCATGCTCTCCTGTGCGCAGTAGAGTTGCACAAGGTGCGGAAGAGACAACACAGAATGGAAGAGCATGTCGAGAATGACAATGTACAAGTCTCTTGATGTGGCTGTGATGCAGAGGTATGTGAATCGCCCCTTAGTACCCTCAGATGCCCATGTGTTGCAACATTCATATTTGCCTGATTTCCTTCCCTTTACCCTCGGGTCTGTCAGTTTCCCACTCATCCCTCAAGACAGCGTACAGTGTGTCAGTAAGTAGTATCAGTAATGCAAGGCTCCATACCAAGGTTATGGCGTAAAAGAAATTGGCATTTCCAGAACCAGCATAGACCCAAAGGTGATGGAAAGCTGGGCCAAGTAAAGTCGCGTAGAGTACCGCTGCAAGTGCTGGGAATGTGTACCGATGCGTAGAGCAGAGGTCAAAAATGTGCCCAAGCAGGCATAAGCTGGAAAGCCATGTTCCCACATCTCCAGCATTCGCGTAAGGTTGGAAGACGGCGTTAACGCCCATCATCAGGATGACTGCAGCCAGAGGCTGTTTCCTGAAGCGCAGGCAGAACGGGATGCTATAGGATAGCATATGCAGCCAGAAAACTCCGAGGAAGAACTCCCGAAAGGCATCGAACATCTCGATAAAGAAGTACCACCAAAGACCAGGGTTTGGTGTGAGATCCGGAAGGGTCAGAGGTGTCATGTAGACTGATTCGAGGAAGGACCAGGACGGAAGGAGTGTCCGGGACAGGCCAATGAGGAAGGCAGCCGATGCAGCGAACGTGGTGATGAAGACCATTGCGAATGGCGTCTTTGAAGGTATCAGCAGCGCATTGTGGACGATCTTGGTTTGCTTGGCGGTAGACGTGTGTGATATTCCAGCATCTGTCTTGGTGGCGCTTCCGGCGAGCTGAACACAAAGCCGATCATAGCACAGGAGACCAATGGGCGGTAGAAGCAAAATCGGACTCAGACTCGTGTAGCTCGCTATAGCCAGCGCGAAAGCCGCCGTGATTACCTTGGCTTGACAAGCATGCTTGATGCTCAGAAGAGTGAAGAAGCTGGCGAAGACTGTTGTCGGTCGTCCCAGGCAAGCCAAGATGGTGTATGGATTGAACAGGTACACTGCGGCCACCGAAGCATGTGCCCAGGCTCGATTACGTCTTGGGGACGAGTAGAGCAGTGAAGTAACTGCTGCGCCCGACTGGGCAATGTCGAACAGGCAATTGGCCGAGAGCAAGTCCAATGCTGTGTACAGTACCACACTCACCATGCGGCCGAGCACAGTCGTTGGTGAAGGCAGCAAGGAGAATAGAGGGAGGAGTAGCGGGGCCTGTTATGGTAGATGTGCATCAGATCAGCTCTCTGCGCATCTCATCTCGTACCAAATTGGCAGTCATGGCACTGACCTGGTGGAATATACCGCCATCGTATGGATCGAGTCCTCTCTCATAGAGGAACAAGCCTTCCTGTACTGCGCATGCTCAGCTCAGCTCAGCTCAGCTCCTGCCCCACAGCGTATTTAGCCATTGCGGCATCCTATCTCTGCGACAACATACATCTCTTGAAGCTGTTCACCGGCGTCGAGATTTCGACTCGGCCTGTGAGGAGGTCGGGCAGCGCTGGAAAGGTCAAGGCGAGCACGACGCGCAAAGCCGCGGCGATGGCGAAGAGGGCGCGCTTGGGGTGGTCACGGTAGACCTGGAGGATGGCATCCATCTTCGAGTGGCTAAAGTGTCCAGTATCATCGTATGCTCGATGCTACCGATAGCATTATTGCATTGCGTGGGCAACAGCTCTGAAGAAGACACCTCACGTTCAAGGTCGCCAAGGAAGGATTGATGTCAAGTCACGTCAATTTCAATGGTTCCGTTCAATATTTAGAGCCACGTGGGCTGAGTCCCTTCAATTCACAAAATGACTACAATGCAAGTGCATCCTCGCATATGTGTTACACATTCCAGCTATTTGATGCCCAATGACGCCTGCGCTATGCTGAACATCATAGAACAAATCTATGCCTTACCCTGATTCTTTTTAGCCATATCCTTCTCGATTCTCCGCCGCTTGCTCCTCAGCTTCTCAGACTCGACGTCCTTCTTGGCATTGCTGTACACCATCTTCTCGTACATCTTTCTCTTCCTGTTGGGCATCATCATCTTCGCTCTTTCTTTTGCTTCATCTGCTTCGCGTTCAGCTTTTGTCCTCTTCGCTTGAGCCTGAGCTTTGGCCGCCTTCTTCTTCTCCTTGCCATCCTTCTGTCTCACAGTCTTTCCTAATGCTTCTGCCTCCAACTCTGCTTGATGCTCTCTTGCTTCTCGACCTGCATCGTCTTCTTCTTCCTCCTCGTCAGTGAATCCGCCAAAGTCGTCGCCCTCTGCACCATCGCCAGCATCAGACTCAGACTCTGCATCCGAGTCTGCAAGGTTCACGTCCATGCCCTCTCCTTGCGCAACGTTTTGGCCCTGGAGAGTGCCTTGTAATTCTTCAGCTTCTTCATCACCGCGCACACCATCGACTTCTTCGCCATCGCTTCCATCATCAATATCGTCCTCATCTTCGTCTTCTGAGGACTCTGCAAGTGACTTTGTCGGATCATACTCGCCTTGCTTCGCCTTGACCCATGGACTGAGATGTGGAGGTAGCGTGGCACCGGGAGCGTAGAGATCAGCTCGTAATAGCTGACCTGCATTGACACAATCCCACACCCACTGCGGCTGGATATATGTGCGCCCTGGAACTCGTTCATTGGCTTTCCTAATCGCAGCTGAATCGTCCACGCCATCGTCCAGCATTGGTTCATCATCCTCTGGCGGTGGCGAAGGTAGGGGTAGATCAGGTCTGTCCACGATCTGATGCGTTATTCGTGGGTCATCCTCGTTGCAGTAGCTCCCGGATTCGCCATCTAGCGACGGCCAGCCTACGCGTTTGCACCCGAACGCCTTGAGAATGAACTCAAGAGGATGCTTCGGCGTCTCTCGTGACAGATAGAAGGTGAACGGTTCGAAGAGCTTCGCGGCGGCTTCCACGTCGGCGGTTCGAGAGGGTTGAAGCAGCGAGTCCGCCAGAGGATCCACAGATTCGAACTGGTCAAGAGCCGTGCTGGTGCCACTTTCTCCGTCCTCTTCGTCATCTGCCTGGAGTGTTTGCGAGGTCATCGGCTCCTCCTCTGCTGGGAGTGAGAGGAGCTTGTCGGCCTCAGCCTGTGCCCTTTCACTCGCCGCGAGGTCCATTATCTGGTCTTGCTCCGTCTCTTCTACTGTACCGTCCTTGTGCTCAAGCTGGAATGCGTCCAGCTCAGCTCCCTGCTCTTCACTCTTCACATCAAACTTTGGCGGATAGACGAGACCGATGCCCGTATACAGCCTATAGTTGACAAAGCCCAGGAGCGTTGTATAGAATTCGACAAATGTGGCCATTATCCGAAAGTCTACATCTCCTGCCGTTCTTTGGACAAATTTGTACGGAACTAGCCAAAGGATGTCCTGTCCCTGAATTGTCACTTGGTAGTATATGCCCTTAATCGACAAAAAGCTCTTGCGCAAGCTGTGGGTGCGGATCAGGTAATGTTCGAATTCCATGGTTAGGCGCTGGCACTTGGCAATGATTTTGGGCGGCGCGTCGCTAGTGCTGGGCAAGTTGGCAAAGAGGAACAACATGCTGAGCGCATCATCCAAATCTCTTAGGGCATCGACAAAGGTCGGGTATCGCTCCTTGATGATGTGGTCAAGCTTCATCTTGGGTGTGAGATTGCGCTCCAAGCGCGACGCATCGCTGACTTCATTGCGGCCAAGTGCTTTACTGATCTTCTTGGCCAATGCTTTCTGGTCGCGGAATTTGGCCAGCAGCGGCTCGTGGAGGAGGTATTGGATGTCTTTGGTGTAGTAGAAAGTCGTCGACGGGGTGGAGGACTTGGACGCTCGCTTTTTCGATCGAGGCTCTCGCGGGTAGACGCCCTTGAAGATGCATAGTCGTCGGAAGTCTGGCAGAGATATCTGGAGCTTGCGCACTGCTTGCGATCGAGTGATGTAGTTCTTCGCGTTGCCCGACGTTCCTATCAATTCTCATTAGTCCTGACTGTAGGAGCGTACCCATATCATAATAATCATACCCTTCTTTTTGATCTTGGCCATGGCTGCGGTGGCTATGGAAAGCTGCCTTGTATGAGAGACGAGGTTGTCGGATGTCGCATTTGCCTCGAACTTTTCGCGCGCAACAGAAATCTGAGATAGAGTTTCGGCTAACCTGGGATCTACTCCAGGGTCCGCTGCTCCCCAAGTCCCGAGCTCCGACCAAATGAATGCAGTCGCACTCCACTCTCTGTGCTGCTCTTGCTTGCTCTTGTGAAGCAACGTCACAGGCAAAAGACTCCATCTCTCACGCGTACGGTGCGGGGTGTGTGCTTCAATCCCGTCGTCTCCCTTCGAGCGGGACAGTATCTAAAGCTAGGTATAGATGGTGAAAATGGCTAACAACGTTTCATGTCTGGATACTCCCACACATCCAAACCCCTCCCATTCTCTTGTATTTCCCTACCCGTGTTGGCTTTGCAAAACATGGAGGATGATGTTGCGTTCATTGGTTAGCACCTCCCAATCTCAACTAGATGACTCGGCCTTCTAAGCTCGATCTAGGTATTGGTGCAATGGGCTCCGGCATGGCGAGCAATCTACGCAAGAAGATGGCCTCAACTGCGACTTTATATATAAATGACCCTAATGCCGATGCATGCAACCAATTCATCTCCGAACACAGCACATACGGACCAGTTGAGATTATTGAAAATGCAAAGGCAGCGGCCGAGAAAGCCAGGACCATACTGTCCATGGTGCCACGACCTGACCACGTTCGCAGCATTTATCTTGATCCCATTACAGGAGTCATGGCTGCTGCATCTAATACCGACCTCGGAGGCTCTCTACTCATAGACAGCTCCACTATAGATCCAGCGACCACTCGAGAGGTTGGTAGAACGTTGGTGGAAGCAGGTGTTGGCATTTACATCGATGCCCCAGTCTCTGTGCGTCTACCTGCCACAGCCTGAAGTTGATTTGGATATGATACTGATAGATACATGTCGATCCAGGGTGGTATAGCCCGTGCAGCAGACGGTGGACTGGCATTCATGATCGGCCATCCGCCCTCATCTTCTCCATCCAAATCTCGAATCGAAAACATCATCCATAAGATGGGCGACCCCAACAAGGTCTTCTTTTGTGGTCCGCTAGGCTCTGGTCTCGCAGCAAAAATCTCCAACAACTATCTCTCAGGATCCTTCAACGTAGCAATCTCTCAAGCGATGTCGATCGGCATACTCTCCGGTGTAGACCCTCAAACGCTTTTCAACGTGATCAAATCTTCTTCAGGACAATCTTGGATGGGAGAGAACCATCAACCTGTTCCTGGTCTGGTCCCGAGTGCACCGAGCAGTCGTGGGTGGCAAAGAAGTTTTGGACATCCAATGATGATGAAGGACTTGGGTTTGGGAGTTGAAGCGGCAAAAGAGGTTGGAATCGAGCCGACGATTGGAGAGAAGGCTTTGGAAATGTGAGCATAATCGTCTCGGAACGTCAGTTCCTACTATATATATGCTGATATCCTTTCCCTAGGTATCAGCGTGCGGCTCAAGATGAAGACGTGAAAGACCTGGATTATACGAGTATCTATAAAATGATAAATCGAGACCTTCCGAGAAAGCAGTAACAAAATCTACTGCATGATCACCGCCAACCTCCTCCCAGACTTCACTGTCCAATTACGAGGCTTTCGTGAACCATATCAGGTTATCCAGCATTGCAACCTCCATTGAGACACCCCAAGAAATCGTCCCATCGCATTCCACTCTACTCTCTGCCCTCCTAGATTCATGCATCCGACTCGGATCACCATCGACACGCCAATGTTCCCCGTTAATTCTGCGGAAAGTCCAGCTAGCCGTCCACGTTCTGTCATCGATATTGCAGACCAAGGTGCTTTCGCCACTGATCGGGTCTTCCCCGGTTCGAATTTCGAGAGTGCCGTATCCTTCATTTGTGTACTTCCCCGCGTAAGAAGACAACGACAGCGCTAAAGGTACGGTTGGCTCGGAGGGCATGTGTGGGTAGACCGCCTTCAAAGCCTTGTCACTCAAGACTTCTGTAATGGCCTCCGCGAATGTACTTGCCATGGCTTCCTCGCATCGTTCATAACCTGTGTTCGCCACTCCCAATGCAGAATCTAGCAAATCAAAAAGTAATCCTTTGAGAAGAGTGCCTGAGCAGTCACCATTAGAAAGGAATGTGGCGCCCCAATTGATCTCGGGACACAACATTACTCGACTCCCGCCACCGACAATTCCGCCTGGATGATAGAAGATTCTATGGCCTTTATAGGAGGCCACGAACCATCCGAGAGTATACATGGCAAAATCGCCATCAAGTGGCACGGCATCTGCTCCATCAAATGTCGCAGGCGTCCGAGGTTTCCAAAGATCTTTGACGATATCCGGAGAGAGAGGTGAGCTCCTGGACAAAAGACATTGCATCCATTTGGCGTAGTCGGAGGCGGTGCTAATGACATAACCAGCTCCAGTAACCTCTTCCAGGCCCATATATCTCTCTTCACGCCATTTTCCAGCGGTTTGATAATCCACGTCACAAGGTTTCTTCGTCCAGGAATAGCCAGTCGCGATAAATTGACCTTTGGCCTCCTCCCCTTCTTTCCTAGCTTCCACCAAACCTCCATAAGTATCCTTCATACCCAAAGGTTCGAAAAGCCAATTCCTCATAATCTGAATGAAAGGCTCTCCAACCACAACTTCCAGCGCATGAGAAGCAGCCACATACCCAGTATTACAATACTCAAATGTAGTCCTAACTTCATTATGAAGTGGAAGATGTCGCAAATTCCTCGTGATATCTTTCGGCGTTCTGGCGTTCTCATGTCCATATGACAACTCATGTCGACTCATACCACTCCTATGAGACACAACATCCTCAAGCGTAACCTGTGCAGTCCTAATAGGATCAGGGAGCACAAAATCTTCTGGAATCAATTTTGACAGCGGTGTTGAGAATGTGATTCTTTGATTCTCAGGTTTCGCCTGGTTCTCTGCCGAAGCAATGTATATGCCCCAAAGAGCGCAGAGCATTGCTTTGGTTGTCGAGCAACCGTAAAAGAGCGTCTGCTCATCGACAGCACGATCGGGATTTTTAGATGCGAGACCATAGCTCTTCGACCACGTTTTCCCGTCATGCACGACGGAGATGGCAGTTCCAGGGCAGTGCCATCGCTCGAGCGTGTTATTCACCAGGCGGTCGAAACGGTCTGTAAATGGTGTGTCTACCATCTCGACTCTGAGGCCTCGAATCCTGTATTCAAAGTCCAGTATGCTGCCGATCAATCTTGAGTGAGCGCTTGACAATGCTGCTGATGTTCTTGAGCCCACATGCGGTATTGTCTCTAGGCCAGGAAGTGATGCCAAACTCTTCGCACTGACGCTGATAATATAGTCGAGTCGTCGGAAGGCAGCAGCGTTTATCTGCGTTGCAGTCAACTCGATAATCGGCATTTGCGTGCTTTTTCGGAGTTCGTCTCGACAACCCCGGTAGTGGGTCCACCGCTCGAAGTGTGGTAGCTTGGTCGTACAGTGTGTTTGGGGGTGAGTGGCACCCTGAAGCCTGTGATAGTATTGCAAGTGCCTGAGGTCATTTGCACCATGCCTCTGAGACTATTTGAAATCGCGGATCTTTTGCATGCATTGTACAATGTTCTTTTGACATTCACTACTGGCTGTTGGCATCCCGTCATCTATAACAATAATCAAAGCGATCAGCCCCAGCGCAAATCTGTACAATGCGCTTCCATGAACTCCTCGCTAAGCTTGCAGATACAATGTCTGATATCCCAATATGCACACAAGGCCCGCCTACCTGCGTTGCCGTTCTGGAGACGGTTCTGACTCACTTTCTCCACCTTCTTCGTCAGTCGATGTGCTTTCATCCCACCCATCCGCTTCCAGGGCTGGACTTCGAATGCCGAAACTCATCAAGAACCCAATGAACGAAATGCCTCCAAATATTCCGAATGCCATTGCCTCTCCTTTGGGCTGAACATGGGTCGCAGCGCTGAATAGGGAGCCGCTGATGAACGGACCTACTGCGCGCCCTGCAGCACTGAGCGTTTGCGCCAAACCATTGAGAGTTCCAAGCACAGCGTGCGAAGGCGCACTGTTGGTAATAAGCAGGAGAGCCGAAGTGAGACCACCCACCGCAGCCACAGTCTTGATTAGAAGCACGCCACCCAGTTCGACCCAGAGCCAGATCTTGCCCATCTGAGAAGCCGGGTGCGTGCCATCGGAGTTGTCCTTGTACCCAACCCACGGCATCAAGAGGAAAGCAACCACAAACCCTGCAAGTCCTATGCGATACGTGGTCTTGTTTCCCATCTTCTCCCTGAGCTTGCCGAAGACCCCGACCTGGAATATTATTGTGACGAGGCCAGCGAAAGCCAAACTCGTGCCAATCTCTTCAGGTGACAGGTCGCGTCCCGTCGGGGGTCGAGCTTCCGAGAAAATGGGATAGAGCGAGTTGAAACTAACATTGCTCAGTTGGAAAATTAGGTATGAGACAAGCAGCAGTATTGTGTCACGGTTGAAGACATCCTTGCGCTCCAGCTCTTCGTGATTGTGTGGGAACAGTGCTGTTCTCTCGTTGCTGTCGTCTTCGTCGTCGTCTTCTTCGTCCAAATCATCGTCATCGTCTTCTTCGATGGCTCCTTCAGGTTCCTCGCGATGTCTACTCTGGCGGTTGTACGACTCTGAAGCTTTGTGCGCTCCTCGTAAGTATGTTGGTTTAGAAGAGCTTGTGAACTGCCACATCCAAGCAAACAAGCTTTGCACTCGTCTTTTCAATGGAGGAAGCTCTTCACTCGTGTCGAGAGACTCTTCGAGAAATATGGCAGTCAAGATGAAGTCAATGACCAACACTCCAGCTGCGAAAAGATTTGGCAGCAAGTACGGGTACGGATTCGGCTTTTCCTTGTCGAAAGGATTCTTCCTCATTACTAGTAGCCCGCCCACTAGAGGTCCTGTAATGCCACCGATGCCATAAATCACGGGCAAGTATGTGAAAGCACGGCTCTGGTTGGAGCGGTCTGTTATCTCACCCAGACACGTACTGATGACACCTTGATTACCGTTCACCAGTCCCATAAGCGCCTGCACCAAGATGGCCTGCCACAATGTCCTGCTGAAGCCAAAGGCAACAAAGCAGGCAGCAGTCAAGATGGTGCCCGTGAGCACGATCGGTTTTCGGCCTATCCGATCCGACAGCCAACCCCATAAAAAGTTGGTTGCAAACTGGGCAAGCGCAAATGCTGAGGCTATCAGACCAACGTACATGCCTATTTCTGCCTCTTCTACTTCAGGAAACGATGCTGCCATCTCTGGCAGGTACGGGGATATGCTGTTGAGCGCGGTCTGCTCTGCTAGGGCGATGACGGCCAGCATGGCGAGCTGGGCTTTGGGGAGGGGCGTTTCATGATGCTGCTCGGAGTCGTGAGACTCTGTGCGACTGAGATTGGGCGACGCCGATGTGGGCGCGCCATTGCTTTTCATGTCCTGCTTGGGCGGCGGTTTTCCAGCGTTCTTGGGCGGCGCCGTCGGAAATGTCTGATAGTGTATGGTCGAAGAGGTTCGGTGGTGCAGGCTCGGTTTTGCTGCCCGCCTGTCTGACGAAGAAGGCATGTGTGGTGGTGGGTTGGCTGCTGTGCAACCAGACAGTCGGCATAGGCGTGCGTGCGTGCACTAAGCTCGTATCGGTGCCTAGCAGTGAATGGCCTAAAAGCCCGTAGATGATACGAAGATTGGCTTGTCTTGGCGATCGATGTGGTCTATAACTGTAGTGGTCTTGAATGCCCGATGTCCAATTTTCGTCCGGTCAGAGTGTGGCCCTCGCTACCGGCAACGCAATGCCTTCTCAATACCACGATGCGCCGTGCGATGCGAGCTGCAGTCCGGGATGCGCGTGGGATGCAGTCCAGAAAACTCGGACTTGGTGCAGGCAGAGCTTGGACACCCATGACTGACAATGACGGCATGGGAGTCCAGCGGCCGGCCAAGCAGATGCCACCCATTGGTAAGAAGGCATTGCAGTCTCGACAACATGACTGGGATCCACGACTTACCCCGTTGTCACATTCTGTATAACGCATGCTGTTGCTGTGATCATGGGCAGAAACAATGCAATCGCTATGACACGTCGGTGTTGGAAGCAAGCCACTTGAAGCAACGACAGGATCTTGGTAGATTCGTTCTTACTTGTTACGAGCTTCACACAGCATATCACAGATCATCCGGTTCGATAGGGTCGGCAACAGTGCTTCTCGAGCCTTCTCCTGGCCTGATTGCCTGTTTGAACCAATGATCGCGACTTTATTCTCGATCTTCCATTGGGTATATCAGTCGTTCTAAAGGACACCTTCTTCAAACTTGCAGACCGTCCATCAATATGACCTACTCGTAAGAAGAGCGTCTTGACAGAGCTTGCAATCCAAGATGCTTGGCTATTCGCGGCTGTCCTACCTGACCTCGAAAATGAGCCCTCTGCTGAGTCGATATTTTCTTGCAGTCGATGCTGTTGTACATATGGTTGTTGGTGGCTGCACCGCTGAGCCTGCTCTGGCTTGGCCTGGGCCCCAAACGGAGAGGGCGCCGAACCGTGGAAGGTGGGCTTGCCGACACTAGCGTGTTGCATCTTGCTTTCCTCCTTCTTGGCCTTTCCTAACCAAACACTTCCTCCTCATAACACGACATCTGCTGCTTGCTAGTACACCCCAATTCCGCTCGCCACGCAACATACGACCAAAGAGGACGCGAATTCTGGGCTAGCGTGATTGGGTATGGTATATGGATTCGATTCATTGACAGCTGGTACAAGATCAAAGGCCATTGAATGGACAATCACTTGCTCCAAGCACCAGCTCAACGAAATTACTTATTGAGAACACAGAATGCCCTTGTCTGACCATGGAGAGCCTTCGAATGGATTACATTGGTGGAAGTGCAATCACAACCCTTACGCGGTACTTCTTCACACCCTCGATCAGGATAACAACAACCAGCCCAAGCTTCCTCAAATGCTGAACCAACGGAGCCATGTCCTGCTCCGTGTTTTCATGGATCTTACCTAGCGTGTCGCTGACATCTGCCAATGAGGTGCAGCATGCTGCAGGTGCCTGGTGTGAAGGCGAGACCCTAAGAGGGTAAATGGACCTCTCCATATGAAAGTCGGGTGTTCAGCCGGGGTCGGGTTAAGCGCCGTGGCCGCGCTGCAACTGACATCGGAGTGAGGGCCGGCTGCTAGCCTGACATGAGTACTGGCATTCCCGGGACTCTGCAGGGTGACATGGAATTCCATCTCGGACCGGCACCTCCATTCAGACGACCAAGCAACATGGACAGCAGATGGCTCCCACGATAACGTCTGCTCTTGCCCATCCTGCTCAAGTTTCACTAGAACCCGCATCTATCACCTGGCCAAGCTAGAATGACCCATTGTGACGTACCATCGCATTCGACAATGAGAACGGATGCCCACGTCGGATCTCAGGTGCTAGCTTCAAGCTCCGCAAATGGCAACGGATCGCCCAAAGTCAATCGCAGCAGATGCTGTAGCACAATATCACGGCTCTTTTAACTTGGCCCTAAGAAGCTCTCGAATCATTTCTCTTGATCCATCGCCCCAGGCCTCATTAATATCTAGCGGAGTACGACCCAGCTCGTCCTTGAGGGCCGGATTCGCGCCAGCGTCTAACAAGAACTGTACAATCTCCGCTGAGGGCTTTTTGCCAGCAGCGGTCCCGGATACGACTTTGTGTAATGCGCAACCATTGACCCCTTCTGTGGCTTGGTCGTGATCAGGAATGAGGTCGAGGTCTGCTCCCTTCTCGAGCATGTATTTCACCATGCCAAGTTCTTGATGCAAAGCTGCAATGTGCAACAGCCCAGCTTCGTCAACAATACGCTGGATAGAAGGTTCCTCTGAGCACATCTCCGGTGCCGACCAGTACTCTGGATCGTCCATGGCTTTCATGTAGTCGTGCAGGGATGGTACTTTTGCGCGTGGATCAATTCGGGTCATCAGAAGATCGACTACGGCAACGTCTCCCACTCGCGTACCCTCCTTCAGACAAGGAACATCAACCCGTGCCCCACCATCGAGAAGGATTTGGACCACTTCAGGGCCGTGCCGCAGATTGTTTGCGAGGCCTCTAGGACCAACTGGCCACCCGTGAGCACTCAACACCTGGAAGAAGCGGATGTGTCGTCTCCGAGGGATAACGTCGATGATGTCTACGTTGCAGTCGACTTGCGCTCCCTGGTCAAGCACATACTCCAGCATTCCGACACTGGACCTTTGTGTGGCGGCTTTGAGCATCAACTGAAGGGGTCTCTTGGTCTTGTCGAGTTCGCAGGTCTCACTCATGGTTCGGATTCTTGCAACGTTGCCATCGCGGACTGCTTCCAACCATTCCTGCTCTATGCCGCATATCAGCACATTGCAGTGGTGAAGGCGTGCTCCGATGAATCGTACCTGTTGGGCGACTGACGGCAGTCTTATGAGTGAGATCACGATCCATAGCAGAAGAGAGTAGCCGGACGCCCTTCGATGAGCGTAAGGAAAAGAAGTCGATGACAGCCGCGGGCAGCGATAGCCGAGTCGACAAGGACCAGCTCCACCTGCGAGTAGGCACTTGCTGGATCTTCGAGGTTTGCACAAGATATCTTGATCATCGGGTCGCGGCTGCCGAATTGAACCCGCTCTTCGGCGGATATGTGTTGCACTTACGCACCAACCACATGGCAGAGGAGACAGGACCTTCGATCTGCTTTCCAGCGGCGTGACAGGCAGCGCCCACAAGTGCTGCAACGCTTTGAAGCCGGTTGGGTGACAGCGAGTTTCCTGCAGGTGTGCAGTCAGACCCCAGCTCGCACGTGCATGTAGGATGGGTGCCCAGGTGTCCAGGTAGAAACAGAGCCACGATAGCACTGCTGCTGTCAACCGCGTAACGTGTCCCGACAATGCTGACAAGGTATCGGTAGGTGGGTGAAACGGCCCAAGATCTGCTTTCAACCCGCTGGGTGTGGGAGCAGCACGGTCCGACCAGATGCAGGTCCGCCAGATTGTGAAGAGTCACACGCCCCCGACAAGCGGCCGGCTACACAGAGCGCTTGAATCGTGGCTCCAGGTGGTTCATCGCTGTATTTCTTGCACACCACAACATGGTGCCGTTTGACGGAATTGCCCTAAAGACGCCCCAATCGCCGATGACGAGCGTAGAGGGCATCATGACCGCATGATATGAAAAAGTTCGGCATCTTGATCAAGAATATTGCTTGTGTTGAACGCTCCTGCGACATATCCTGAAGTGCTCTCGGAAGTGGTTCACTTTCTGCGGCCTGCAAGATTCGGTCACTTCCACCGCCTTCTTGGGCGCTGAAGTTCTCTGGCAAGTCTAGCCTGTCTCCATCCAGCTGCTCGAAACAGGCAAAGCTCACTAGTCAGATCTTAATCTAGCGCCTGATTGGCCTGCCTGCCATTCTGGCCTCGAACAACCGTCTAGCCGTACAGCATATTCACTTCACACTTCATCTCGTCTCGACCACTGGGAAAGTTGCACGTGAATATTGACATTGTCCATGAAATAGCAAAATGGAACACACAAGTCTTCCAGTGTTCCATGAAATTAGCAAAATTGTTCCCCGCTGTCGCTTATGGAGCGGTCTGGGCCTATGGCTTGCCTCCTGCATCGACATTGCGCCTGAACATCTACGGATATCTCCGGTCTGATCTCACACAACAGGATCTGGGTGTGGCAGGGGCAACGCTCGTATTATCGTGCGATGGTCATGTTGCTTTTGGATCCCGGCCAGAGCCTTTGCCTCGTACGTTGTGGTCACACAACAGCAGATATACTCATCAGCATTGAAGCGCCTCAACAAGTCTGCGCTTGAATGTACACTCTGCGAATAGAACAAAGAAGTCTACGGTCAAGTCAATGGCAGAAACAGATCATACCCTCAAAACAGCCTGAGCATGTCTCTCTGGACGTCGCTATCGTAATGAAACAGTGTCGAGCCACGCGCAATCTACATCTCGTATCGCTGTCGAGAGGAACGGTAGCCAATCGAGACGCGGCAGCTGCAACCTAGCACTTGTCACTGCATGTGTGTAACGATGATCCTCAAAGTCTGTCAGAGACCGACCTTGGACCAAGCATGAAAAGATGAACCTCAGCCACCGCCTCTGCTGCACGATGAAAGAAGTCGACACGCGGCCCAAGTTGCAAGATGGAAAGCAGAGCAAGCAATTCTGACAGCGGACAACAAGACATGACATCTCTCTCGCGGCTCGCATATCATAGACCAGCATCGGTACACTGCTGTCCGTATCTAACCTCGAAATACATGCTAAGAGGGAACGATCAGGCTAGAGTATAGGCAGTCGTTCTTTAATTGCCGCGTTTCTCCACATAAAATCCATTATCTATACACAATATACACTACACATTCCATCACAGCCGCTTGTACCAGGGCATACTGTCTTCCTACCTGACATACATGGAATAGGAAGTCGTCTTCAAGTGCCACATTTCTCAACATAAAATCCATAATCTATACACAATACACACTACTTCACAGACCCTCATACCAAGGCATACTGTCTTCCTACCTCTATACATGATGGACTAAAACAATCCAAAAGGATTAAAAGTGACCTTTTCAGGCAAATCCCTCGAACTGAATCCCAAATGCACCGTAAAGTCTCCTTTCGGCATAACCCAATTCTGAGCCTTGACATCCCAGAAGCTCAGGTCTCGTCGCGTCAATTCTAGCTTGACCTCTTTCCTCTTATCCGAATTTTCAATCCCAACGTGCACCTTGTCAAAAGCTCTTAGGACTTTGACCGGCATATCGACAGGTTGACCTTCGATATTTTGGACTTGATCGGGATAGCTGATGTACAACTGTACCACGGCATCGCCAGCGACGTTACCAGTATTCGTCAGTGAAGCCTGCACTGTAGCGACTGTGGTGAATAGATCTGGATTGCCGCCTTCGCCGCCACCTGCTGGGGATAGAGGATGTGGAATGGCAGGGTCGTAGCCTGGAGGATAATCCGGTGTTGGTTGAGGCTGGCCGTGTGTCGATTTCTCAAGGTAAGGGTAGATGTACTTCTTGAGTTTTCGGAAGCCTTCAGGGAAGACAGAGTCGCTTTGTGGTGGAACTGTCGTGTCGAGTTGTGGTGTTGCAAGACCATCTGGACGCTTCGCTGGCTGATTGCCGCGGACTCCAGCAGAGTTGACAAGGACGGATGACAGGTGGAATTGAGTGTAGGAGAGCCCGTAGCCGAACTCATAGCGTGGCTCGACATTTTGTTTGTCGAAGTAGCGGTAATCGATATAGAGCCCTTCCGTGAAGTTCTGCTGAGGTACAATATGATTCGGCATTGTCAAGATCTTGCTGGAAGGACCATAATCGTCCTCGTCCTTGGCGATCGTGTACGGTAAGCGGCCAGAGGGATTAACAGCCCCGAAGATGACATCTGCTAGAGCATTGCCCGATTCTTGACCAGGAAGGTGGGCAAGAAGAACAGACTTCACACCAGGAAGATCAATCCACTCCTCCAGAATGGTTGGTCCCACTGTGTGGAGCACGACAACAGTCTTGGCAGATGATCCGCTCGACTGTCCACATTTCTTGGCCACCTCTGTGATAAGACTGTCACCGTCTTTCTGAAGCTTCAGCTCTGGCCTATCGCCTTTGACATCGCTCCAGCTAAGGAAGCCTTCTCCAGCATCAGATGTGGCAAAGACAACGCATAGATCCTGGTCCTCTGCGATGCTGCCAGCAGACTTCGCGGCTTGCTCGCGATGCGCTGTGATGGCCACAGCATCGTGATTGAATGTGGCATTGATTGCGTCGAAAGGAGCGACGAGGTACGGGAAGTCCGATGCTCCTGATCCCCAGCCGGCCGCAAGTGTGTATTCGTTGCAACCGCGATCCGCACATGCATTTGGTCCACGTGGATTGGAGAAGGCATCTTCGCCAAAGATGCCAACCCTAAGTTTGTTACCGCTGGTCTTGCCGGCTTCTTGAGAAAGAACGTTTGAGCCATCCTTCTTGAATGGTAATGTATCTTCCTCGTTCTTTACCATGACAATACCTTCAGCAGCGATCTTGTGAGCGAGCTGATCGTGGTCTCCACCTTCGGTCGTGTGTCTGACCGGAATGAACTCATTCACCAGACCCTTTTCATCACTCCCAGGTGAGCCAGGGTGTAGCTTATCGATTTTCTTGTCGCTCCAGCTGCTGAATGATGCCGGACTGCTCAGAGATCTATTGGACCATTTGCTGGCATCGTCCTGGCCGAGCTGGTACCAGGCGGCAACAATTCTAAGAACCATATCATTGAGGCGATCCATAGGTACTGATCCGTTATGAATGGCCTGTGTGAGCTTGCCACCCCAGAGGGTCTCGCCATCCTGCCATTTCAGGCCGTCTCCAGGCATGCTCATGTCCAGCCCGGCTAGTGCACTTGCTACACCGGAGCGCTGGGCCAGCCAGTCGCTTTGAATGAAGCCTTGAAATCCCATCTCATCTTTGAGGATCCCATTCATCAATTTGCTGTTCTGGCAAGCATACGAATTGTTCACTTGGTTGTAGCTGCACATGACAGAAGCCACGCCTTGGCGAATAGAGTCCGCGAAAGGCCATGCATAAAGTTCATGCAGAGATCGGTCATCAATGTTGGATGAGATGGCATTCGGCGTGCCCCATTCCCAGGACTGGCGGAAGTGCTCTTGTTCATTGCCCACCTAAAGAAGATTAGCAGGTCCCTAAACGCAACGAAATATAGCCATGCACAGGTCTCCACCCCGAAGACAAGATCTGCTGCTAGCCATACAGATTGCCGCCCTTTCTTTCAGACAGCCTGTTTTGAAGCAAGACCTGTGCAGAGCTAAGGAGGGCTTCCACCCTTCGATTCTACTCACGAAGTGTTTTGCAGTCGCAATGACTCCAGATTCTTGTATTCCGCGGATGGTCTGCGCTGCTGCAACGCCCTGGAGCACAGGGTCTGAGCCGAAGCCTTCCCAATTCCTCCCGCCGGCAGGAAGGCGTCCAAGCGGACCCATGGATGGCCCAAGAACGACATTGATTCCCTTCAGCCTCGCCTCCAGACCATGAGCTTTGCCTCGTTGATACATCAACTCTTTGTTCCATGTCGCGCCAACAGTGACGCCAGCTGGGAAAGAAGTGGCGTTGTCGACGAATCGCAAGCCAAGAGGACCGTCCTGCAGACACAAGCTGGGAAAGCCAAGTCTGTCGACGGGGCCAGTATTGCCAACACACGAGCCCATCATCCATCCCGTGCCGGTTGTAATGTTGACCTTTTCAACTAAAGTCATGTCCTTGACCAATTCTGCGGCCTTGGCGTAACTCTCCTTCCATGATTCTAAGGCGCCGCCTCTGGGTGAGGGATACCATGGCTCCGACGCGCCATCCTCAGGCACACCTCCGACTTTATAGACCCACAGTCCGCCGGCTCCCAGCAGGAGGAACAGAGTCGCGAAGAACAGTCCGACCAGGAAGCAGCAGAAGCGACTAGGTATCAGCCAATGCTGCCAACTGGGCTGGCGCTTGCCGCGAAGCCATGCCGGTGTTCTTGATTCTTCTACGAGAGGGTCGAATTTCTCGAGTTCGCGATTGGAGCCGTCTGACGATATCGAGGGTCGGTCGAGGAATGGGCTGGTCTCTGGGCGATCCAGCTCATACGATTCCGGCGCCTTGAAGGGCATTGTGCCGTATCATATCACGCCCTCAGGGCTGTTCCATGCAGCTGCGACTGGCTGAGAAAGAGTAAGATATGATGGGCTACGAGGTTGGTGGTGGCTTGTCGTTCGTCGTCGTCGTCGCTGTACTCTCCAATCGATCAAAACTTGTGGCAGGCTATGTCAGTACGAGGACGTTTCAGCCCGTGTGTGGTAGCCGCTGATCTGATAGATCTAGCTCGGGAAAGTTTGTTTCACGGAACTGGTTTCTTGTTTGCTGATACTTGTGACTACGAAGATACGTATTTCGTGCTCAATGTTTGCTGCCGTGAATCTAACCAAAGCTTGTGGTGCAGCCGTGTGACCGCGCCATCGTGGTAGCCATCATTGACCGTCAGGAGTAGTGAGGGCAGTGACGACGGGACGCGATCTACCGCGACACGAGCAAGCACCGGGAAGCCCCTGCAGCGGGATTGCGGGAGGCTCTTCGGCGGAGGCAGGTCCGTCTGGATTCCGCCGGATACTTACACTTACTGTAGACAATCGAAGAAATCATACAAACCGTTGCCAGTCATGACGAGTCCACTCCTTCAATCATCTATCTCAAGTCCAACATCTGTCCAGTCGTCTTCACTCTGAACGCTTTCGGCGGCCAGTGCTGGAGATCTAGCCGCTCTGGTCGTAGCATCATGATCTCTATGAACGGTAGAATCGTCCGCTGCTGTATCTTGCCATGCTGGTGTGGCCTCTTCTGACATACCCTCGCTGCCCTGATTCTCCAACATATTCGTCCCCGTCTGGTTGAGGTTCTCCTCGAGGCGCTTGTCATCTTGAACGGACTCACTTTCCAACTCAGCCGTAAAATCTAATCCTTCCGCACTCCCATGAATCGATTCGTCTAGCCACTTCTGCACTCTATCCATATTGGCGGCTCTATCCCTAGGTTGCGATATGCTGATATTCGTTTTCACAAAACGTTGCTGGTCGTCAGATGCAAGTTTGGACTTGGGCCGCCAGCTCGCTACAGTCCCAGCAGCTCGCGCCACGTCCGTCTTACTCGATAATGCAGCAATCCCCGAGCGGGATCGGCTCTGGCCCTCAATTGCAGTCTGATTCATTCGTAGATCAGTCGCTGCTTTGCCGTACTCCGGAGAACTTTGGCTTGGTATTGAGTGTATTCGCCTTGAGCTGCTACTGCTGGACACTGTGGTCTCCTCAGGTGAGCTGTGATTGTTGTATCGCCACTGCTCTTTCTTCGGTGGCGTAACCAGATGTGTTTCAAGTCGGGTCGTCGCCCTCTCAAGTTTCCTCAGGCTCTCAACGTCCAGACGAGCGATCCGGTCCAATTCAGCTTTGGCGGCTGCTTCCAGGCATCGAAGTGAGTTGCGATTTGACACGTCAGCCAGACGCCCGAGATAAGCAGCACGGGCTGCTCGTTGCAGTACTTGGGCTTCATGAGAAAGAGCATTCTCCGTCATGTCTTCAGTGATGGGATCAATCTGTGCTGCTGAAGCCATGTTCGAAAGGCCAAGCGCTGCTGTCGCTGAATCCTCCTGAGTCTCCTGAGTTGCTCGAGTGTCCTGTGCATGTGGCGCCTGCTGGACGATTGCAAAGAGTCTGAATGAAACGGATATGTTGAGGATACTCATTTCAAAGCGGTAGGAAGTCATACCGCGAGCAATTTCGGCACCCTGCCTTGTTGTTCTTACAGTCGTCATGTTGTCCGAGTCGAGCAGTGAGTGGGTCAATTGTTAGGTGAACAAAGTTTGTGTTGTGGAGGAACAGCTTGTATGAGTCTATGTGTTGGGAAGGCGAAGCGGTCATTTGGAAACAATATTGTGCTCGCGCAAGTGAATAGACATGCTGTCTGGCCGGGCAGCAGAGAGTTGTCTCAGTGCTTGACCTCGAGGTCCGCTCGGTATTTGCATTGTTCGGCTGTCTGGCACTTTGCTTCACTTGTGCTCGTGCTCGTGTCTATTCATACGATGGAATATTCTTGAAGTCTGGCCTGAATTATTCGTTCTGGTGCGTGGTAACTACTCATCGGCCTTCAAACCACAGAAGTCTGTGCCGAAGATAGTGTCGATCCAGAAGAAGATCCGCCAGTACAAGCTCGCTCTATCCCAGTCAAAGGAACCGTCTTCTTTTCGTGGGACAGCACTGCCGATGACCTCGTTTGCGCCGATAATGGTTGACCACGAAGCCTTTGTTGGCTTGGCGGCAAAGATCTGTTTCTGCTCCCTTAAGCCTTCGGGTATGGTCGCACCATCAATTCTCCCTGACCTTCTTTGGATCTGGGTTAGCGCTTGTGATTTCGATGACGGAGCCTGAAATCCAGAAGAAGTCGGAGTCGGGGTGCTCGGAGGTTGAAGCACATCTAGGTGACCAGCACGACCTCCAGTGTTCATCGTCGAAGAACTCGCGGGAGAATCGTCTCCAAAAGGAGCGCCCCACGGCAGTCTGCCGTTATGGGTCGCGGTAGCTGAGGTCGCTGTGGTCGACGAGCCATTCGGACTCCCCTCAGCGCCCGCATGACCTGAGGCGAACGTGCGAGGCACTGGACCGTCTACATGGACACCGCCCTGGGTCGCAGGTACAGCTGCGTCTACAGTCGGCCCGGCACCAGTGTAGTACTGCGCAGAGACGTTGAAGCCCTTGATGATGTGTGGTTGCCGCGAGATGGCAAGGTCCGCGGCTTGGCTCGAGTCGAATGTGACTTTGATCCAGTGTTCGCCGCCACGGTATGTGTTTTTCTTCCTCATAGCAGCACGCGACAAACTCTTGTGCGCGGTCAGTCTTCCGAATGATCGAGTCGTGTCGAAGCGAGCACCCGGTGGTGCCCTGTCGTAGTCCTCCAGTATGTTGCCGCCCGACACACGCTCGTAGAAGTCGATGGCCGCCCACTGCATGTTGTCCCCAAAGCCGAATATGATAACCTCTGTGGGCTCGCCATCTTGCGTAATTGCGGCAGGCGTTCGTGACGCCGGTTGCGCTGCACCTGAACCTGCTGCATTCGGATCGACCTCGCCCAGCGCTTCTCTGCCTCCTCCATCTCTCCGCGCATCTTCCTTCGCATTTGCCCGCCTCATGGACCCGAAGATAGCATCCTCTGCCGCCATGTTCTCGGCCCGGATACGATCCTCTTCCCTCCGTGGTTCTGCAGTCTTGCTCCTCGATCTTGATGCCCGACTACCAGTTCTTCGCATACTCCTGCCAAACGGACCTCGCTCGACCGGCTCGCGGCGCTCAGAGTCTGGTGCTGTTGTGATGTTGTTGCCATATTCGTAGCCCCAAGGCAGCCGTCGCCCGGAAGCATCGACTGCACGCTCTGCTTCAGGGACTGCGTGCACCTGCATGCCCGGCCGCTGGTTGCGTAGTGCCCCATACATGGCGCCGTACTGCTCGTCTGGTGTGGTTGTAGATGTTACGAGGCAGGTGTGAGTGTGCGAGAACCACTGCCTTTTAGCTGGGATGCAGGTGCATGAACATGAACATGAGGTGAACAACGCTATAAAAGTCGCGTCGAACGTCGCGCAGGTCTTAGCCTTTAGACTCTCGCTTCTCCACGTGCCAAGGCTTGTCTAGCCTCTTTCGTGAGCAACAATGAACGAGTGGGATTCTCCGCTCTTGTCTCCCCACGAACTGTCACTGCCACTGCCACTTCTCAAGTCTGTGAAAGAGCACAGTCAGGTTCCCTCCATAATATTATGCAGCGTAGCCAGCGCACGCCACCATGAGCAGCGTGTCGTCAGGGAACAGCGGCAACAGCCAGCGGGCAGCCAAACCTCGAAAGAAGCGAGTACGGAATTGGTCTGAGACGGATCGGGCGGCGCATGCCATTATCGAGAAGGGACGCAGAGAGGCATTCAACGAACAACTTTTACTTCTGGCCAGTTTGCTCCCAGCCCTCGACGCCGCGAAATCGACACAGCTTACTAAGCACGTGATCGTTCACGAGTCCATTGAGCATATTCGCGCCCAGCACAATGCTCTGAGAACAGCAATCGAACAGGCGACTGCTGTGGCTCGTGAGCGAGACGCTCTTCTCGCTGAAGTCAATCAATGGAGATCGGCGTGTGGCATGCCTGCGAGACAGGTTGCTGCACAGCCTGGGGTCGACGATCTTGCCACCATAGCCGAACATGTTCCATTTGAGAGCAATCCACTGCCAGGCACCACTTCTTTCACACAGGCACTTCCAGTGATCGGAGAAGCTACTGCATCACAGCCAGTCAATCCGCATGCCGACCTCGCAGGTGGCGCTGTGCCTCATCATAATGCCTTCCAGCACGGCCCATCTGGACCAGTGTCGCAGAGCGTTGAAGCAGCTTCCATGTATACCGGAAATCATATTCCTATCTATCAGCCACACTCTATGCACTATATGCCATATACTATGCCGACCACCTGAACCGATTGTACCTTAAACCTCCTGGAACGCCTTCTCGATCTTCGCCTTGCTCTCGAGCAGTCCGCCTGTGAACAATTCCAACGCGTCCTTCAACCTCTGCTTGGTCACTGGATCAGCTTCAATGGCTTTGGCTAGCTCTTCGCCATTGTTGGCCAGATAGTCGACATCGGTGCTGGCCAGTTTCCAGTCAATCTTGGCTGCCCACAAAGGATCAACCTTTGATACTTCCCGGAGGCGCTCAGATGTGCTGTAGCTGGCGTATAGTCCAGATGGCTGAGACTTTGGCTTGCCTTCGCCTGGCTGCTTGCTACCGTCGTACTGAAGGCCGGCCAGCTCGTCCAATACCTGTGGCGATATTGTGGCACTGTGGCAACCATGCTCACCGGCCGCCATGGCCTCTTTGGCCGTAATGAAGCTGTTTCTTGTCAACGCTGACTGGCCTTTCGAGCTTAAACGTTTCTTACCTGGCCTGCTTGAGCAAAGGTTGCTCTTTGCCTGTCTGTTTCTGCAATTTTGCATAGGTCTCCAAGATCTGCAGAGTTCGCGCAGACATCGGATGTTCTTTGGCTGGATCATCAACGTTTGGCCACAGCTTCAAGTCGTCATGCGCCTTCACTTCATTGAAGTAAGGACTGATGTAAAGACATTCAGCTTGACTGGCTGCAATTGCTTGTGGCAGTGAGAACAAAGCCGTTCCAAGCGTGCGAATCCCTTCCTTCTTGAGAATTGGACAGGCATTGAGAGCTGGGCCTGTCGAGGGAATCTTGATACAATATCGGTCTTGAGGGATGCCTACCCTTTCAAACTCTCTCGCGTACGCGCGGGCAGAGTCGAGAACGGCTTGCGTGTCGAAAGCTTCATTCGGATATACCTGGAGCAGCACTCGACCCTTGATATTGTCAATGTTATGCTTGCACATCGTGACTGCCTACTCAACAGTCAGTTTGAAATATTACCATCATCCACGGGAATGCTCCAGCTTACGATTCGAGTGTAAGCTGCTTTCCACCCTTCCGGCTTCAAATCCTTGCAGATTTCATGGAAAATCTGCTTGTTATCCGGATGAGACATCTGCTGGTTGACCCAAAGATTGTTGCTCGTCATGTCATTAGGGGTGATCTGAAGATTTTTGGAATAGGTCGGGTCCATCCACTGTGAACATTACCGAAGTCAGTAAATGCACGGTCTTGAGCAAAGAAGGGAGGTTGGCTCACATCTACGTCAACATTGAGCTGTTCCTCCAGCTTTTGCAGCCATGTCTGGGCGGTTGTATGAGGCATACTGGCGTTTAGTAAGAGTACCAGACTTTAGAGAAAAGTTGTAGCTCGGACAAAAGCAGAAAGGAGGGCACAGCAAAGTGGACAATTTATCTTCACTGGAAGCTCGGATGCGGAAGAATGCTCATGCGTTGCGAGCTCTTGGTTGTCCTGCAAGGGTGGAGCAGTTGTGCTGTGCAGGTCTGTATTTCACAGCGTCTCACGTGGAACACAGCGTTGCGAATGACACGAATGATCCTTCAACTGAGGTACCCTAAAACAGTAATAATGGACTTCTCTGTGCAGGGCATGCATAGGCGTCTCCACGTGGGCGGGTCTAATGGCGTGACCTGTACAGTGCAACAACCAAGTCGCCGAAGGATTTGCGGGCAATGTCTCCCGAGAACATGTATCGACCTCCGACCTGCACAGGCCAGAGTGGTGCAGAGCGGGGCCAGCCGAAGCAGCACATGCCAACACCTGGAGACCATCGTGGAGAACCCTGGTGCGGCTTCTCGCTATACCAGAACGGACGATCACAATGCGAAGACAAAGGCTCCGGCATCGCAAAGTTTTTGAGATTCATTTCTTTCATTGGTGGGTCATCCATGTGATCAGGCATGGTTGACTTCACATCCATGGCTTGCTTTGTTCAACACGGCCCGAAGCTGAAATGGATTGAGCGACATCACCTGTTTGATCAGTCATTGAACTGCCGTGAGCAACGTAGGTGGCTGGAATATATGAACCGTCTTATAGTCGAGGAGAATTGTCAAACCTCTTGCGCAGCTAGAGTCATCTGAACCGGCAGCCCTCTGACTATCCCCTGCCTCAACAATTGCGCTCGTCCGTAACATCCTCTCGCAATGGCAGATCATGTCGACCAAAAGAAGATCGATGCCAAAGTTGAGCACCTCGAGTATGAGGGCGTGATCGAGCGTCGACAGAATGCGGATGCCAGGATCCGTAACCCGCTCGCCGACCTCACCAAACAAGAACTTCAACGTCAAGTCGAAGGCTTCTGCGAGACGTACGGCTTTGAAGACAAGGTCGACCTTTTCCAGAAAGCCGCTCTCGTCGCCCAACGTCCAGACGACTTCGAGACCATCGAAGAGCTCACAGACGATGATAAGCACTATCTCCGACTTGAAGCAACTAACCGATGGAGACTGCCTTGGACTCTATACCTATGTATTGCCGTTGTCTCTTTAGGCTCCGCCATACAAGGCTGGGACAATACTGGAGCAAACGGAGCCAACCTGAGTTTCCCCGAGGAATTCGGCATCGAGAACGATCAATGGCTTATCGGGGTCATCAACGCTGCACCAACTCTTTTCGGTCTCGCATCAGCGTGGGCTGCTGACCCCGTGAACAACTGGTTCGGACGACGAGGAACGATATTCTTGACTAATCTCTTCGTCGTGTTTCCGGTCCTTGCTCAAGCTTTCACCCAGACATGGCAAGAGTTGATGATTTGTCGACTCTTCATGGGCATTGGGATGGGTGTCAAGATCTCCACTATCCCCGTCTATACAGCTGAGGTGGCTCCAGCCAGCATCCGCGGCGGGCTAGTAACATCTTTCCAGCTCTGGGTGGCTTTTGGAATCTTGGTTGGCTTTTCCTCTAACTTGATCTTCAAGGACATCGGGCCCAACGCTTGGAGATTCCAACTTGCTGCCGCGTTTGCGCCCGCAGTCCCACTTCTCTTCATCATATGGCTGTGCCCTGGTCAGTTTCTCTCGTATCTTCCATTGCTATCTTTTGCTGACACAATGAACAGAATCACCTCGCTGGTACCTGAAGAAGAACCGCTACCAGAAGGCCTTCCGTTCCTTTTGCAGAATCAGGAACACCGAGCTCCAGGCCGCGAGAGAGCTGTACTTCGCCCACATTCAGGTCCTCCAAGAACGTGCAGCATTCGAAGGTAAATCTATACTGCATCGAGCTTGGGAGCTCTTCTCTGTTCCTCGCATCCGGAGGGCTACTGTTGCGTCCGCTTGGATTGTCATAAGTCAGCAATTTTCTGGTATCAACATTATGGTAATGAACCTCCCTTCACTGCAGCTCGCACACGGGATACTGATGTTATACAGGCATTCTACTCGTCGACAATCTTCTCAACGGCAGGCTATAATGTCACTCAGTCTCTCCTTGCCTCTTGGGGATTCGGTCTCGTAACGCTAGTCTTCGCGTTCCCGGCAGTCTACACCATGGACACATTCGGTCGTAGAAACCTCTTACTCCTGACCTTTCCCAACATGGCATGGTGTTTGCTGGCCGCGGGACTTTGCTTTCTCATAGACACAAACAACAGCGCAAGAGTGCCTCTGATCGCATTCTTCGTATATCTGTTCTCGGCATTCTATGGGCCTGGTAAGTTACCAAACTACCTTTAGCACTATGTCAAATATACTGACCACGATCCTGCAGGTATCGGTCCTATACCCTCGATCTATTTCTCCGAAGCCTTCCCCCTGTCCCATCGGGAACTAGGCGCCGCATTCACTATTTGTGTCAATAACGCCCTCGGTAGTGCTCTGGGTCTTACATTTCCGTCTTTGCTAGCCAAAATAACTCCCACAGGTGCTTTCGGATTCTATGCTGGGCTGAACATATTGGCCTTCATCGTCATCTTCTTCATTATCCCCGAGACCAAGCAGCTGAGTTTGGAGGAGCTGGATTATGTGTTTGGAGTACCAACGACCAGGCACGCCGCGTACATGGTTCGAGTTTGGCTACCTTGGTGGATCAAGAGGTGGATTCTATGGCAGAGGAACGCGGTCTTGGAGCCACTGTATCACAGAGAGCGACATGAGTGATGGTGAGACTCGGGGCTATGCTTGATGTTGCAGGAAAGGTACATGCGTGTTGACGTATTGCAGGAGTTTTTCAATTTAATTCTTCGACGGTATTGCGTTTCTTCTATCTCCATTCAAACCCTGTCAAGACCACCGGAGGCAACCCTGCTTGCAGAATATGGAAGTGTGGGTCTGCAGTGGAAGGTTGAAGGAAGTCACCAGTTGAAGTGGAAGTCACATACTATAGCGGAAGTCACGAAGCGCCTGATAAGGAGGTAGCGTTACTCGTCCAAAATCAAACCATACTGGAACACAGGTCTCAGACGTTGATGTCGGATATCTCCTGCCGAGCATCGATGAGACTTGTCATGGCGCATTGCAATCATGCATCTGCGTCAACGTGCGCCTGGGGCTGTGTAGGTGGAGGAACCGCTACTGAGACCAGTGCAATCACCTCCGCCTGCAAATTAAGTAGGAACCAGTCGCAAATTCAGGGCAATTTAGGCCATCGCAGGTCACGGTCAGTTGTTACAGGTCGTCGCGGACCACTGCAGCTCGTAGCGGGTCTGTGCATGACTTAACCGTTCCGTCTGGAAACAAAATGTTCAATTCCGAAGAGGTCTGTTTTCAGTACCAACACCTTTACCTTGCATCAATTTTGCATCTCGACGAGACATATAGGTGCCGTTGGCCTAGACCGTTCATTTTGAAGCAGCTCAGGTTTCTATTCGTTCACTCCACAAGATTCACACTCAAACAGGCACCCAACACACAACACGTTGCGATTACTGCATATCAGGACGATCTCTCAAGGAGGTCGAGTTCTTTCTTGCAACGCAAAGACTTCAAACACGGACGAAAAGGCTTCCATCACTACTACCACCACCATCACCATTACATTACCATTATTCATTCGGAAACCCCTCACCAAAACAACACCCTCACTCGAGTCTACTCAAAAGGACCGTCTACCAGGTCTTCCTGTCTCCTTTCCGAATCTACGAGCTGACGAAGGCGCTGCTTCGCAAACGATGGCCGAGCCAGTCGTCGCGCAACCACTAGTAGAATGCGCCGCCTGCTTCGATGAGTGCAACCTCGAAGAAGTAGTTTCAGTTGCTGAGGACCATCTCTGCAAGGACTGCTTCGTCACTGGGTACGTCGGCCAATTCCACGAGGCGTTGAAGGACGAAAGCAAGTTCCCAGTCAAGTACGGCTCGACAGTTCTCGAGCTACGACATTACCGCAAATTCTTCAACGAGGAATTCATAGCTGAATGGAGGAAGAAGCGAGACGAGTACAAGACTCCCGTCAAGAAACGGCTCTACTGCCAGAACAACCTCGAACGTGCTACCAGAAACTTCGATCAGAATGGAACACCAACTACCGAGAACACACAATGCGGTACCTTTTTAGGTAAAAGGCACATGGATCATGCCTACCGGATTGAATACGTACACTGCAAGACGTGCAACGGCTTGACTTGCACTTGGTGTTCTGGAGTGTATGAGCTTGGGGAACGCCACAGATGCCAGGAGAAGCAAGACGACGCTTTCAAGGGCCTTCAACAAGGCGTCGACTATCAGATCTGCCCAAATGAGTCTTGCCAGGTCAAGGCTGCTCTTCAAGATGGCTGCAACGGCGTTCAATGTCCATTCTGTAGACAGGATTACTGCTTCATCTGCGGCGAGAAGTCCAAACCAGGTCACTGGAACGTCGGCAGCAAATGCCCAAGATTCGGGAAGAAAGATTCTGATAGAGCCATCTTCGATCAACCGGCTATCAATCAGGGTCCACCTTTTCAGACAGGGTTGGAGGATGAAGTGGCTGCCATGCAACAATTGGTCGCAGGAATGAATGCTGGAGACAGACCACATGTTGAGCGCCTCCGAATCGCAGGAAACATCTTGACAGGAGTGGAGGCTGGAATCGGTCGAATGCAGCTGGAACTTCTTCAACAAATCGACGACGAAGCACTGACAGGACTTCATCGCCGCATTCTAGCCATGCATCCACGTAACGAGCGAATCCATGACCTCATACACGAGCTGGTTTCCGGGCTCGCAGTGTACACAGCGCACGCTGGCACTGGTCCTCGATTTCAGACGATACCTGCCCGGATTGAAGAGCACAATCGAATCCTTGAGCTCGTTAACGAGATTCTTGAGGACCTCGCTGATTGGCCTGGCTTGCCCAGTATCCTCAATACTTACTTTCTTATTTGGGATGGTCGCATTGCGGAGTTGAGGCAACTCAGGGCACTATAAAGGCATTTGGGCGACTGACTGCATGGCGTTGAGCACTTCTCGCTAGGTATTGTACTGGGTGGACTTTGTATCTACGAAATGCTTGTCATGGCGCTGTTGTAGCATGGAGGCTTTGCTTGAAGGTAGGCATGGAGTTGCAAGTGCTTGTGGATGGTCCGCTCGCGTAGATTTGTAAGACGCTCGAAACGTTTCCTCATCTTTACAGATTCAAAAGTCCAGGATTTCAACCAAATATCGTGTATGCGCAGTGACCTTTGGAGATTCTGGAAAGCCACTATAGTGGTCTTCCAGGCGGCGGATTTTCTGCTGATTAAGCGATGCCAAGACCTTTCACATGCCACGCCGACCCACGGCCGTTGCAAGTTGTGAGACCCGCCAACCACTTTTTCATATTGCAGAATCATCGATTGCGGCTCGCCTTGAGGAAATGGAAGCTCTGAAGTGTCGCAATTTCAGCTTACTGCCTGTGGACGTGGTCGGTCCTGCCCCAAGTCCCGAAGAGACCCACATGCAAAAAAAATCAACGACAAAGACACAACGATATACCATTGCCCCGACGATGCAAAAAAGAATGAAGCTGTACACTCCCCATCAGGGAATCGAACCCTCTGCGTTGGCCGTTAGTGTCATGGCGATGATGTATCAATGAACGATGTAGCTTACGGTCTCCCGCGCTTGTGATAGAGATATATGACAAGCCTGATATATCGTTAGGAAGCTCGAATTTATTGGGGGTTTCACGCTGCTCACGGAAATCATAACCACTAGACCTAGAAACAGTTAGTCTCGTCAAAGAGAATGTTGAGTGATAATGGCCTTACCAATGAGGATGTTCTCAGATGTGATTGGATGGCTGGGATTCAATCTTGAATGTTCATATTAGCAAAATTGTCTCTCGGCCGAGAGAGTCGGTTTGACATGGGAATCTGAAAGCACCGCTGTAGAACTGCTCATCAGTATTGGTTTAGACCTACATTTTCGTGCAATCAAAATGCCCCACTCCACAAATCGACATCCATTCCGTAAACCTCCATCTCAAGGTTCCGATAATATTCGGCAGATGTTTGCTCATCAGTCGTGAGTTTGACCCTTGCTACCAACATCTACGGCCCGCTTATTAAAACAGGTCAAATCTATACGAGCCAAGTCTCGAAAGGCGTGGCATTCGCCAGCATCTCCTAATAGCGCTACTGTACCTTGCATGCCTTATTCTCGTCTCTGATCAGTACGTATTATCGTTGTGAAGGAGAAATCGAACGTGCAATATAGTAGCACAGCTGCATTTAAGCAGCAAAATTGAACACTATGTCAAAAACAGATGTGGTATCAATCCTGGCCAAACGCCTCCAGCACCTCGCTAATTCCAACAAATACCATTAAATTCTGCGCCGGTTTCCTATGTTATGTTCAGAGATTGCAATTGCAATCAATCTTCTCTCACACTTCGTACAAGCCATCTTTCCCACCATTTCCGTAAGGTCAGCACCGTCTCTCGACCATCGTCTCGCTTGTCTTGGCCAGCGGGATCGCCGACGACAGCAGAGGAGACCCAGTAAACTGCTGAAACCCACGCCGCTAGCATCATTCCCATGCTCAAGAATGGTGACAACAGCATTACTCCAACAAGCATGCCAGATCGATACGTCGTGTCCTCGTCCGCATGTGGTGGCAGTGGTGTATAGATACTCTTCAGTTGTAGATTCAGAGCCGGGCCGACCAGTCCGCCGAATTGCTGGCCGAACGTCGGTCTGCGAGCGCATAATCGTACAGGCTGTGTCATTGTCGTGAGGAGTAGTGATATGATAGCCCATATTGCGTTCAAGAACGACAACACTACGCATGGCCCGGACAGAAAGAGCAGTATTTTGAGTGCATTTTGCTCCTGTAATTCTCTGCTTTCTTCCATATCTTCGTCTTCCAGATAAGCCACTCTTGCCGCGTGCGTCCGTTGGTGACTGTGACGATCTCTTGAGCCTCGCGTGGGGCTGTGCGCGGCTTTCTCTGGATCTCTGCTCGTTCGATAATGCTTCGGCGCTGATTCTGTGTTTCGTTCGGCAGCGGCGCTTTTCTCGAGATCAATAGATGAAATTGGTGTCATATTTGAGCTTGCGCCAGTGGATGACATGGACGCAGACTTGTATGGGTACGTCGCCTGCTCATGGCTTGGTCGCCTGTAAGCTGGTCGAGTGCGGTCAATCGACGGCCGGGTCCTCGACTTTGATGAGAGGTGTGCTGTTGGCTCCGGTATTGCAGGCAATTCAGATGGGCTCATAGTTGGAGTTGCAAACGGGTCACTGGCCGCGACATCGTGCAATCCTGGGTTGCTATTTCTTGGTGCCAAGGGTACGTTGGACATGGTGATTGATTGTTCGATATAGTTGAAGGCCGATTCCCTTCGACGACAAACTGAACGACATCAACAGAAGGATCTCCGAGACGTCTTTCGAAGGACGCACGGGGTGGTGACGGCCTGTTAAGTAAGACATCGCCGCTCTCACAGCATCGCGGCGCCATGGCAGGCCTCGTCCTCCAAGAGTATGCCAAGTCAGAGCATACGCCAAGTCATCTTGGCAGTGCCGATTTTGGCGTCCTTCACTCGGCAATCCCAAGGACGCGTGCGTGTGTTTGCATTTCCAAGGATCGCCGTTGCAGGTCTCATTGGCCTTGCCCAGATATCTGTGACACACCACCACCGCCGCGCCGCAACAGACGCTGCCGGCAGGGCGGTGTTGGCAGCCTTGACATGTAGAGCTCCAGGGAGGAGGAACGGTGCACTCCGGGAGGGAGATGAACTTGGCCAAGACTTTGTACCATAAGTCGTGATCGCCCTCCTCCTTGCGACCACACGAGCAACAAAGTATGCAGCTTCCCGGAAACACTGCAGCGCAAATGCGGTGTTGTCTTACCCATTGAGCAAACGGCACGATCTTCTTCAAGTTCCACAGAGACGACTAAAGAAGATCATGATACAACTTTCTTCGTGTCTTGACTCGTCCACCGATTGCACGGCGACGAATTATGCCACACGATCTTGGCTTGCCAAGATACACAGGTCATGCAGATAACCATTCTGCTACACAACCTCTTGAGCGTCTTGTCCACAGACATGGCGCATCATCATTGCTCGACTGGAACAGACTTCTTTCTCTTGGCACAACATATGCAAGAAAGGCGGCCTTCTTGACCTCGTACAAAAGATGAACGCCGGAGGATTTCTCGTTTACCCGCCTGAACCGGACTCCACTCCTGACGCACACAATGTGGTTCAGTAGTCCATTCTCGCGTTAGTTGAAGAAGTCTTCTCACGCGCCCAACAAACCAGCCAAGGCGATCTCTATGTAGTCTCGCTCGTTTCATGACACTTGGTTTGCCTTGAGGTCTTGGGGTTCTGCTGTAGGCATTCGAATCAGGACTGCTCGGCTACCACTCAAGGTCAGGAGCCTGCGCGACGAAGAGTTGAGCCATCCAAAGTACGAATACATTATCGCCGAGACGCCAGGCATGCCGCATTTCGTACGAGTCTTATAGCCATACCACTGAAACAGCTGTGGAAGCATATCCAGTAGTGTAAATGTGTTGGAAAACAGCCAAGTCGACACGAAAAGACTGAAGAAGAGAATGGTCACCTTGGCCCTTGGCATTTGCAGCACACGCCAGCTACCGACGAGACGACCTGTGCGTCCAAGTCCTCCCCCTGTTCGGCGCATATTGGAGCGCATCGCGACGATAGCGAGTTGCTTTCAAACAAGCAGACAAGACTTGTCAGCGATGTGCGTCTTATCAGGCCTGCAATCCGGTTTGAGGGAGATTTCCACCTTCGAACGCCACGATCCAACAGATACGCCTTGTCCTTGGCACCCGGCAGAGGCGGAGCAGAGAGCTGCTGAAGTACGAGCAGCTCAGCTCATCAGTAGCAATATGACAATGACATGCCAGCCCAGTCCGCATTATTCGTACGATGTTGCTGCGATCCGAAGGCATGCTCGGCAATGTGATGCCTCGTTCCAAAGTGGACTCGCGATTATGTCGAGGACTCCAGCGGTTCCAGCAGAGAATGCAGAGTCCTTTCTGGTCCAAATCACTGCGTCCAGCCCGAATGAGAGGATGTGTGGTTGGTGGTCGATGTAGTTGCTGCGAGGATGCTGCTTTACGAGGTGAGGTCGACGATGCATCGTGCCTTCCTTTCCAGAACTGCCCTGCAGGACGAACGTCTCCACCGACCACCTCGCTGCACGTGGGTGCATCGATTGCATTCGTAGAACAAATGACGGACCTGTAAGACAATCCACATTCGTGAACAATGGCGCCACTGAAGCCAACCAAAAATGACCAGCGCCTGCAGGCCGTCATCGGTAGGCGCTGCTGCCGTGCAACTACTGACAATCGCACGCTGACAAGATGCATCAGAGAGCGGAAAGAAGGTGCTTCGCCTGCTCAAAGCACGTTCTGCTATACCTCCCGGCCTTCTAACGGAGCTGGAGATCCATTCCAGGCAGACTCTGTCCTCCCTGCCGGGAGCCACCATTACTGTCAAGTCACAGGTGCTTGATTCACTGGGCACTGAGATATGGAACGCGTCAAGCTGCATTCTCCACGACGACGATGATGCTCCTCGAGACCCACGCATTCAACCTCCTCGTGAGGGCCAAGTCAGCGTCACGCTCCGCATATTCGCAATGGTGCTCTTGGACGCGTCGCATCAGGCATCTACGCGTCGATCTCGAGACCAAGGCCAGCAAATTCGCCTGTTCAAAGTCACCATTCGAGCAGCACGTCTATGCCTTGAACAAGGGCAGCTTGAACTTGCGGTCACTGCGCTGGAACGGTGTTCGCATTATCTGCCAGCAACTCCAGCAACTCCAGATCTTCTAGAGATTTCGGAGACACGTGAAGTTCAAGTGAATAAGCACGAAGCAGGTCTCAAAGTTCTCGAGCGAGAGTATTATCTGCTGAGGGTCTTACACGCTTGGAAGTCAGAGCGGCTGGACCTAGCAGATCACTTCTATCAGTCCATGTCGAGAGTCAGGATACCTGACTGTACCGAGAGCCCGGCTCTCTACGTGAAGATTGCAGATCTGTGCTACGAAATCGGGAAGGCGCAATCGAGGATGGAAGATATACCAAGCGCTGTGAAGTGGTCGGAACGAGGCTTCGCGAGTCTAGATGGCTGCGATCTCGAAGCGTTTGGTCAAGAGGCGAGCGAACTTCGTCTTACCATCGCTGTATCCCTCGGTGAGAATTGAGAAATTGTCGTTGGCGCCTTCCTGCTAACGTACCTGCAAGTGGAGCAACTTCTGGCCTCCGACCAAGAAACATTTCATCATCGAGCTCGTGACATTGCCGACCAACTCGACGCTGATCACGGCCTTGATAATCGAATAGCCCTTCCCATTCTCAGGTTTCGTGTGCTGGCACGCGAGAGACAATTTGATCCGGATCAAATTTCAGACACTCTACACCGCTTGGTGCGTTTGGCAGTGCTCACGGAAGACAACTTTACGATGTCAGTCAACCACGATCTTGGTCCAGATGTCATTCGCGGTGCTAATGTTCCTTTGCAGTGTCCTACAGACTTTACGGAAAGCCGAGCAGCTTGCGACTGACCCAGCCTTGCTTGCGTTGAAGACTTTCATATGCGACAGGATTCTGCCGGAAGTGAAGGCAGCGCAGGCAAGAGAGCCTCAAGTCATAGAGTGGCTTGAGAAGGCCACCGTGACGTACATTCTCTTCTCTATGGCCGGCAAAGGGTCCTCACTGAGTACCCGTGCACCAGCACTCTATGATCTCTTGGACAGGATTAATGAGCCCAGTTGTGTTCGATTCTCCACGAAGGCTACGCATGCAGCACAAACAATTTTGTGGAAAGCCACCGGCGGTTCTGATGAGAATACACCTATGACATGCTGCAAAATATTGCAGCACCCGCTTTTTGAGCATGCCGGCCACATCAACAAAGCACGAATTGGGAGGCAAGATCGACCCTGTGGATAAGTTCGATGCATTCCATGCTGACCGGAGTAGGCGACTTATGCGTATCGCCATCAAACAAAACAACGTCCCAGCAGCCAGAGAAGCGTATTTCACCATGCCAGGCGCGGCTCAAAATGATCCTGCCACGGCCCATCTTGCTTTCAAAGTCGCATTGCGGTCTGACGATCAAGAGCTAGCAACGAGCACTTTACGAACAATGGTCAAGCATACTGGTCGAGATCCTGCTTTTCTATACGCTTCAGTTCTGGATGCACAACAGTCGAAGATGAAAGTTATGGCCATTGCATCGTTAAGAGCCGTTATCGATCAAAAGCCTCCCGGGGTACAGCTGACAACTTTACTACGATGCACAGCAAGGCTACTCATCGCAGAAGTAGATCCACCCGGTCAGGATCTGAACGTTGTAGGGCAAGAAGTCGTCTCGACTTTCGACATGGCTGCCCAAAGCATTGAAGACATTCGAATTCTGCCAGAGGATCAGATGCGTAGCGAAATATTGTGGTGGTCAAAGAACGCATACAACCTTACCTTACGATTCTGTCCATCTGTGCATCCAGAGCTTACATGTCGAATGATGTCGGTATGCTTGAAGTTCCTCGACTGCATTCCAAAAGACGGTGGACTCATGCATGAGATCGAATTGACTAAGCGCAAAATGCTATGTTGCTTCCTTTCGACCTCAGCTATGATGATAATGGGGCGTTCGAACGATGAGAGTGAAGAATACGTGCTTCAATGCTTCCTTCAGGCACGAGATACCATCAGCACGTTCAAAATTCATGTCAGCACCCTCAGCGCTGAGGACGAAGACGAGGACACAACTGAACGCATGTTCGCAATGCTCAAGTACGATCTTGAATGCATCCTCAAACTTCAGCGGTGGGAAGAACTACCCATGGCACTACAATCATGCATCGAAGCTCCTCACACCGGACGTTGGGATACCCTCGCCGACTTGATCATCATCATCCACTCGAAACTCGAGCCCTCTCCACTCCCTGAGACCAACCAATCCTCAATCTCAGAGCTCATCACCAACCTACTCCAAAAAATCATCAACGAAACGTGGAAAAGAGACAAAGACATAATCAAAGTCTCACGCTGGCTTCGATTCACTTTCGGACTATGTCTCCAACAACACCAAGCAGACGTCGAAGACAGTTTCAGTCTCAAGCTTCTCCAGCAAGCCGCAAACATGGCTGAAAAAGGTGATCGTGGAAAACAAAGCGAGTATCCTGACGCAGAACTCAGATGGCTTGCTACAACGGGCTTCAATCATGCCGTTGACCTGATCTCGGATGGGAAGTTTGACATCGCAATGAAGTGGATGGAGGTCAGTCTTGAAGTGGCAAGGTGGGCGCAAGACAATGGACAACTGCATAAAATGCTTACGGACGCGAGCGATGCGGCGAAGGAGAGGATTGCTGGTGCCACAAAGACCAGCGCTGGCTGAACTATGAACATCTACGATGGGGAAAGAGATCATCAACTCGTTAAAATTGCTGTGAGGAGGGTGGACACTTTTATTCGCTATCTATCTATGCTCGCTGCACGCATCATCGTAGAAGTCGAGCATAAATTTCCGTGCACATCTATCAGTGAAGGAAAATTGTGTGATACTGCAACATTCAGACCACGTTCCTTGTAATGTCACTTTCATTTCATTTCTCTAAAGTGTGAAAAAAGCACTTGCCAGTGTGGGTATCTTCAAAAGCAGTCCAGTTCTTCACTATACAACCCATGCTTCTACTAGATGCATTCCTCGAAGCTCAAGCCGGCGCCGCCGCAATGGCGCTTCTGTACTCAGATCCATCTCACCGGCTTGAGACCGTGGTAGTGATCATCAAGGCTTTGTCAAGGACTTCCTGACGCCAATGCTTCCACTCTGCCCATTCTTCATGCCTGCTCTCTATCTTCCATCGACTGCCTTCCTTCGCAGGTCTCCAAGCAAGCTTGTTCTGCGGTAATTTCGATAGATCAATGCTTGGCGGTCTCGTAGCGAGTCTGAGCATGCTCTCAAAGACCTTCTCGCCTTCTCTGTGCGGCAGTCTTGGACGGGATCCAGGTTGCGAGGTATGTATCGGCTCAATAAGCCAATCTATAGATGACTTGATGGTTTGCGGGGAGTCTGGCGCAGGCAGACGCAGCCGAGTGTTCTCATCCTTCAGGTGTCGGACCGCACTCTCCAAGCCCGCGATCTTGTACTCGTGTCGTTGAATCACGAGCCTAGTATTGTTTCCCATTGCGTTTCCATCGATGTCTTTGAGAGCGCCACCTTTTCTGCGCTCCTCGGCAAGTCGAGACATCTCCTCACGAACGCGATCAAGCTCTGACTGGGCGTCCTGATGGGCGCGTGAAAGATCTGCCTTGGCTTTCTTTTCGGCCGTTTCCGCGTCACGGACTTTACCTTCGAGGTCGGCAATGGTTGCGGACCGCTTACTTGCCTCCTTCAACCGGGCCTCGAAGGTCTCTGTCTTGATAGCTTCGACATTTAGATCTTTCTCCTTCTGCTTGATGATGCTGTCACGATCGCGAATGGCCTCCTGCGCGCGAGCTAGCTCAGCTTCCAGATCCATGTTGGCCTCTTTGGCTTTCTTGATCGCATCTGCACGGGCGATCCACGGCGCAGATGCTCGCTCAAACTCCACTGTGTTGTCAAGATCAGTTGGTAGCACTGAAAGGTCAGCAAGTAGCGCCGTGAGGTCGCGCAACCGACTGTTAAGCGTTGCGTAGGGCCCAGCTTCCGCTCCAGGTATGGCGAAGACTCTGGAGGCGTGACGAGCGAGGACTGTAGATACCTCAGAGGGTGTGAAAGGTTCGGCACGTCCTTCTTCGCTGAACAACAATTGCAGATCCGTGCCGGTCTGGCAAGCGTAGGCCGCAATCGTCGAAGCCAACGCCTCGGCATCATCAAAGCTTTCTGTCAAAGATTGTTCCAAGGTCAATTGGCGGGCCTGGAGCTCAGCAAGGGCGCGGTGTGTCTTGCCAGATATCACCTTTGCATTGCGAGCTTGCTCTATGATTGACTTGATCCTGTTGACAATAAGAGCGGTGTCCGAGACATTCTCGTCTTCATACTCATCGTCTTCGGACGACCTCGGCAGCTTCGTCTCGTACATGCCCTTGACGATTGCGAGGGCAGATATGGCGCTGTCTAGGCGACTCTGAAGTAGTGCAGTCTGCATAGTAAGACCATCGGAATGGTCCGCAAGGCTGTCATTGAGATGGAGGCTTGACAGGTGCGTCATGACTTCGATAGATCGGCCTAGACGAGCAGCCATATCACTCTCTTTGAGGTCATCCCGGCGAAGTGCATCCACGAAGTCGTTCAGTGCGCGTTCCACAACTTCCAGCTCATACAGTGCTCCCCCATAATTAGCAAAAGCCTCGATGCTGCAGCTACTGATGGAGTGGACTAATCGGTCGGACATGCTGGCGATCCATGTCAATTTGTCCAGGGCGGCGCAGGCTGCGAAGACTTCCTCGTCTTGTCCACGAGTTCCATACGACGCGATACGCTCCCTGACGAAGCTTTGAACCAGATTGGCCTTGAACGCAATGCGCTTGAACCGTAGTAAAGAAAGGACACTGTCGCGTTCGGCTTGGAAAGCAGCGGGCAGGAACAGTTGCACGATGGCGAGATGTTCTGACGCTTGTTCAGCATCGAGTCTGCGGAGCTCAAGATCAATCGTCTTGACTTGAGTCTTGGCCGCACTGTCCTGCAATTTATGGTTGAGCTCTTGCATGGCTCTCGATCTGCTTGATAGCTCGGCTGCTTCACTCTCTGAAATCTGCTTGCTGGCTTGCAGATCTTGCAGGTGGCTTGACATTTCTTGTACCAGGGCTCGGAATTTAACAATGTTCTGATCCGCGTCGTCCAATTGCTTCTGCTGCTCTTTGGCGGTGCGTTCCCGGTCGAGAAGCAGGCTGTCTTTGAAGTCGATTTCTTCTTGGAGCTGCTTCTCTGCCTCAACGTGATTGACTTCCAATTCATCATTGATCTCACGAAGATTCTCGAGATCTTCGATGACGCCATTCAGGTCATTGATCTTCTCCTTGAGGTTGAGATTCTCTTGGCCAAGTTCTTCAATCATCTCTTCCGCACCTAGAGCAACATCCAGCTGCTGTTTGAGGTCCAGCTCATTGGCTTCTGTGCGCAGCAGCTTCTCTCTGGTCTCCTCGTAGTGACTCTTGAGGCTGTCAACCTCCTTGACCTGTGACTCCAAATTCTGGATCTCTTCCTTTAACTCAGCCTCGCGATCGCCTGCCAAGTCTCGTAATCGAAGCAACCCCTCCTTAAGGCGTTCATTCGATCTCTCGAGTTGCAGCCAGCCGACACTGTTGCGCTCTTCAGGGCTCACTTCCCGACCAAGCTCGCTGTTCTCATCTCTCAGTACCTCCAGCTCCAGTGACATTTCTTCATTCCGAGCGCGGACAGCTTCCAGGTCGGCTTTGAGGCCTTCGGCGGTCTCTTCAGCAAGCTCACGATCGAGCAGCAAGCTTTCCATGTCCGCTTCATGCTCAGCCTGGAGCTGCTCAACACTTGTGATTCGAGTCTCGTATTCGGTTATCTCTTTCTTCATCCTCTCATTGTCGTCGAGCACCGGCTTATATTTGGCCTGGAGCTTGTCGATGATTTTCTTATATGTATCTCGCTCCTGCTCAGCCTGTTCTAGCTTTTGCTTCAATTCGCGATTTTGGATTCCCTGCCGCTCCAGCTGATGGACTCTTGCTTGGAGCTCTTCGATCTCGCGTTTGGTTTGCGCAGTGCTACGTATTGTGCGTTGTGAGTGAACTGAAGCAGCGCTTGGCGAGGATGGTCGTCGTGCTCGAGTGGTGCGCTCTGCTGGCTCGGGAGGGATGGGCGGTGGTGCAGGAGGTGCGAAGTTGGTGATTGTGTCGTCAACATCCTCACTTTCGCCGTTCTCGGTGCCTTGTCGGGTACCAATAGAGGAGGCGATGCTCTCCCGTGTAGATGCTGCCTCGCTGGCTTCGTCATTGGTGGACCCTTCAGTCGTGGAGCTGAGTCGATCCTTGGTCGCAGCCCTCGCACGCGCTGCAGGAGCAAGACGTGAAGCAGCAGCTGTGCCAGGTGCCGGACGCAAGAGTCCAGAGCGGGCGGAGGTGCTCGAGGTCGTGGAGCCAGCGGTTCGGGAAGATGCGGCAGAAGGGAGAGTGGATGTTCTGCGTGCTGCACTCGCGGTGGACGGAGCAAGACTGGATCTCGGCTTGGCACTGGCGCCTGTGGTCGTGGTGGTAGGCCGCCTGCCTGCGACCGGCGGAGTGCTGGTCCGGGAGGTGGAGGCACTGGACGTGGCGGTGGTAGTCAAGCCCAGCTGCTTCGTAGGCGACTTTGCAGGCGACCTCATGCCACTTGCAACTCGCGGTGCGGGAGTCGGAGTGCCTTGAATGGCACTGGCTCGCTTGCCTGGAGTGTCTTGTGTGAGAGTCTGCCTTCGAGCCCCATTGACGGCGGCGTGCAGACTGCTCGGACGGCCTTTGACTGGAACGCCATTGCCTGCGGGCTTGGGCTTGGGCTTGGGCTCTTCGATCACGCGGCTCACGCCAGACGGTCGACAGAAGATGCCATGCTTCGGAGCACAGTCGAAGTATCTCTGCCCCTGGACGGACCCATCATTCTTGCCAGACGCATCGTTCAACTCCACACCGACCCAGTCACCCGTCTGGAATTGCGTCGTGCCAACAAAACGGACTGTGCCAATGCGCGAGTCGTTCAGCTCGACTTTCTGTCCAGCGGATAAAGTGATGTTGCTCATGATGATGGCACAGGTGCTGCTCGCGGTCCGCGCGCACTCTGTGGGCGAGTCGTTGCGCTATTCATAATTTGCGTACAAGATCGCTGTGGTCGTCGGTGGTCTGTCTGCTGATGTTGTCTTCGCCAAAGGCTGCGAGGCTGGGTGTAGTGCTGCAGCTGCAGCAGTCGGGGTCTGTTATGATGCTGGATATTCTGAAACAGCTCAGTTGAAGGGACCACGGAAGATGTGACGCGACGCGGGCCGACTACACTGCCAAGACATCACTCCCTCACTCTGGGTAGAGCACGATTAACATAAGTGAGGGATTGAACAATTGTGCCATCCATTTCGAGGTACTTTTCGATTCTTTCATAGTATACAGCAAAACGTATTAGCTAAGTAGGTAGCAGCGGAGGAGCCAGTCCATCCCTCCCTTCCAGTAATACATCCTTTGAGGGTAGCACGCAAAAGACACCGCCCACCCGTTATTAGACCGCATGCATGTACTCGAAGCATCGCAAAGCACCAATATGAGTTTGCGCCTATAAGCATGCTGACGGAGCAGCCATCTCGTTTGTTCCAAATCCTAGCTGGGCTTCAACGGAGACGTAGTTCAGATCAGAGTGACGATCTTGCTTTACTGCGAGCATCAGCGCTTGGGTGCTGGTGGTAGTGGTGCAGGCAGTTTCTGACTTCAGCACCACATACGCGCTGCTGAAAAACGTATAACTTCAATGCTTAATTCCGCAGAGCATTGTTCGGTGGAGTCGACCACAATCATGTCACCAGTATCAAGGTGTGTGAAGGTCGAATGCACCACATAGAGTAGAGGATGAGACAGGCGCACCATTTCCGAGACCCAAGGTCAATGTCGCACTCACGGACAGGGCAGTCAATCGCGTGCGTAACCAAACGCGGGTATCATCGACAGAAGGAGATTCACCAGCCGGTGCGTAGTAGACAGAGAAGCACCAAGAAGAGTCGCATGAGCCTCCGGTCACGGCGTCATCGAAATCACCCTCACGGCATGTTCAGCACTGAGCTCAAGGCTTACTGCGTTCCGGGAGCACCGCCGCTCTGCGCCATTTGCGACGCATACCATTGCGCATACCACGCCGCATACGCATCATTGTTTGGGGCTTGCTGTTGTTGGCCGTTCGACGCTTGCTGTTGCACTGGCTGTTGCGTGGGCATTTGGAATGCCGGCATCTGGGGTGGTACTTGCGGTGCGGGTGCACCCATGTACTGCCCATAGCCCGGCACTGGGGGTGGTGCTGCTGATTGTTGTGAGTATGCATCGTACTGCGATGCTCCACGGTCATTGCCACCGCCTTGTCCACCGCGACCAGCGGCAGCGTCACGTTGGCGGACAGTTTCGACCTTCTCCCAAATGATACGCTCTGCCTCCTCCATTGCACGAGCGGATCCTGCTAGGTCGATGTTACGAGTCACATCCGGGGGCTTTGGCTGGTTGACATTGATCTTGCAGCCGCTGGTGCGTTGCATGTCCTTGATCGTCTCACCACCTTTGCCAATGATCATACCGACAGCTTCGGAAGGCACACGTATCGTCTTCTCAATGACATCGCCTCCACCGCCGCCGCCGCGACCGCCACCATTTCTAGCACTGCTGTTGCTCTGGCTCTGGTGATTGTCGTACCCACGATCACGCATACTGGAGGTCGCGTTGGCTCCAGCACCAGATTGGCCACGGCTGTCAGACTCTACGATCTCGAGGATTAGTTCCTTTGCGACCGCGGTGGCGCGCTCGCTTCCTATCAGGTTAACAGGTCGCAGCCCGTTCACACTCTTATTTTCGCCCACAATGTTGACGTGGCATCCACTTCGTTCCTGAAGATCCTTGATCGTCTCGCCGCCTCGTCCGATAATGAGGCCGACAGTTTTGTCAGGGACCATGATTTGCGTGCTAGCTTCACCTTCACGAAGTGCTGGTAGATTGACCTTGGCGCGACCAGGCATGCCTGCAGTGTACGCGCCCTTTTCCTGTGCCGCTGGAGTGCCACCGTTTTCCTCAATGATGTGGAAGATCGCAGCTTTGGCAGCTTCTCGCGAACGTGTAGATCCAGAAATTGTGCATTGGCGTTCCGGCACATGAGAGTCCTTAGCTTGAATGAACTGAACCCTTGCGCCAGTCTCCGATTCCACTTTGCGAAGATTTTCTCCATTGCGGCCGATGATCAGGCCAACCAAGCCAGACTTGACACGAATGGTTTCTGTCTCACCTTCATTGTTGTTATTGCGATTGTTCGCGGGCGCGTCTCGTCCTCCGCGGAATGAACGGTCTTGCGAAGGCGAGCGTCGGTAACTGCCTCGCCGTGGATCTTCGCGTCGTTCGTCACGATACGGGTTGCCTCCGTAAGCATCGCGTCGTGGTGGAGATCGCGATCGAGAGCGGGAATCATGAGGCGGTGGCCCACGTCTACCAGCCAGACGAGGATCTTCGCGTGGAGTCGCTACAAAGTGTTAGGCAGACTTGACTGAAGAAGGCATTAACACATACATGACGCTTGTCGCGGATCGAAACCTTGAATGCCACGGTTCTCGGCAATGCCTCGCGCTTTGGCGATCGCATCCGCTATACTAACAGATCCGCTACTAACAGGCTTGATGCTGCTAAGGTCAAGACTGCCGGTGTTCGATGGCGGTGGAAGGTAGCTTGCTTGTTGTGGTGGCGCGCTGGGGGGTTGCTGTGGCATTACCCCTGGCGGCGCATATCCAGGTGGCAGCTGCTGCATCGGCGGTGGCTGCTGTGGAGTCGCAGACATTGGAGGGTTGCCATTTGGCTGCTGCTGAGCTGTAGTCGCGGTTAGTCCGAATGCGTCGACGCGTGTGGTGTCTCAACGAGACGTACCCAGCGCAGCCAGAATGCTCGAGATGTCGGGAGCCGACATGCTGGCGCGCAAGCGTGTCGCAGTAGAGAGAAGATCAACAATCACAGACTGTGGTGCTGATTGTCGTAAAGGTGTCGGAATCTTTGTGTGTAGACGAGGGAAATTCGGTGGTGGCGCGCAATGTCTGGCAAAGAGACTGGAAGTTGGAAGTTGTTTGAAGAGGAAGCTTTCTTCAGAGCAAGCGCAATGAAAGCACGGGCCATCAATCCAGCCAACGAATCACAAGCCAGGCAGTTGCTTCACTTCGACCACCTCATATCAGAAGGAACAGTCCGTACGACTCATTCCTTTGTCGTTGCCAGCGGGGATACTGCAGACATCAGAGTCTGCGATCCTCAGCGCGAGCCAGGCATTGTTCACGGCACAATTTCCAAAAATCACGATGGCTATATCAACGTCAAAAGCCCTCATAATCGGCATCTCCGGTGTCTCTTCCTCGGGCAAGACGACTTTGGCCAGAATACTGCGTGACATTTTCCCAAGATCTTTCATCCTCCACGAAGATGATTTCTACAAGACCGATGCAGAGATACCAGTCAACAAGGTAGGCAATTCTAGATGAGTACAAAAGAACTCAGTGCATTTGCTCCTCATCGTGGCTGAAGAACACATTACTAAGAAAAAAGCAGGACGGGATCCAAGATTGGGACTGTCTAGAATCGATCAATCTCCCAGCCTTCTCATCTGCCTTGAAATACATTCGTGAACATGGCATGTCTCCACCGGACTTCACTTCAAAAGAAGACAAGAATTCAGTTGGCGAGGTGCCCATCTCCAGAGACCTGATATCCGACCTACAGTGGAGATCAGCACACTGGGCTTACCAGGATGCACCACCTATAGCAATCATCGACGGTTTCCTCCTCTACTCGGAAGAAATGCGAGAGATCCGGGATTTATTCGATGTCAAATTATTCCTCCACACGGACTACGAGACTGCTAAAGCAAGACGAGAGGCGAGGAGCGGGTATGTGACACTAGAAGGTTTCTGGGAAGATCCTCCTGGTTACGTGGATAATGTTGTCTGGCCGAACTACGTCAAAGATCACAAGTTCTTGTTCCAAGACGACAATGTCGCGAGCGGGAAGTTAGATGAGAGCGTTTTAGATCGGGTTGGAATTCGTGCCATGCCGGCCGACGCGCAAGGCAATATGACGAAGTGTGTGGAGTGGGCAGACGCTATTGTCGAAGAGGCATTGAGAGAGTTTACCAAGCAGTCCCAGTCATGACATATGCAAGAAGCTATGAAGATACATTATAGATCGCTATGACACCAGTGTCGCTGCATCCATCACTATCACACGAGCAATCTTCTTCAATTCTACTTTGTGGTCAATTTCCCGATATCTTGCCATCTGGTCCAGTCCCTCTCTGGTTTCGATAGAAAGAGTCTCGTAACCTTCCTTGATGATCTTGTTGACCTCTCGAGGCGTTAGATGGGTGCTCTTATTCTTGTGCGATTCGATCATTTCTTGGTAATGCTTGCTCACTCCGATCAATGTATTGATTGGCCTGTTCTCATCGGGCTTGGCCAGTAAATAGGTGTCTCGAAATTTGATGAGTGCCTCCCCGGATTCCACAAGCTTGTAGAAGAGGTCATCGTACGCAGCTGCATCAGGGAGAAATGCTTCTCCGCTAGACATTGCCATGATGAGGAGGTCGGTCAGGCCCTCGACCACATCCAGGATTCCTGGCAGATTTCGTAAATCGTCGGCGTAGGTGGTAAGGAAGCGGACGAAAGAGAGCAAGGAGCGCCATAACTCTGACCAGTGGTAGAACAGCTTCGAGCGGCTCTTTGTAAGGTATGAGACAGTCTGTGATAGAACTGTGATACTTTGCTTGTAGAATTTGGTGTCCAGGCGTTTGCGTAGATTGTGATTTATGCCATCCACAACGAGATCGATGATGGCAGCCACGTATGGACGCTCTTTAGATAACGGTAGCTGAGGTGGCCGTTGTCGGCACATTCTGACGGTTGCGGATGTCTCGCATAAAAGTTTCATGAGTGTTGGATCCTCCACCAGAATCAACAAGATCAGTAAAGTCAGGTAAGCATACGATGACGCCCTGATGCTGCGGTACGCATGCTGATATAGGTACGAACAAAACGATAACAGACTGCTGAAGGGAGGCACCTGGCCCTTCTCAGAAGCTGGGAGGCTCACCAGATGATGGCAGAAGAGCTTGTTCGCCAGTGCAAAGTCGTACAGAGTGAGTAGGATAGCTGCTTCGCCACCGGGTCTGGATGAGGTCAGTTCAGTCCATTAACTAGAAGTCGCAGTAAACGTACTGTTCTGAGAAGACCTCTCTCTGCTGTTCCTCTGTCAACACGGGTCCTTGTGGCTTCTTTATTCCGGCGAGGGCTCCAAGCCCAATGTACGAGAGAGGGGTGCCAATGCTCCAACCCACAGGTGTGTCGTCGAGAATGGCAATATATCGCTCTCGTAAGACGGTGGTAGTCCAAGCTACGCTGTGCACGACCCTTGTCATGGTCTCCTCGTTCACAAAGTCTGAGAATCGTACTCGGTACTGATTTGGCTGCTCGAACTTGTTGTAGTTGGCCAAAAGCCCGGTCAATAAGAATGGTTCCGATGCCTGCAGTGGGTTATCTAGTTGGTGTACCAGCTTCATCAATGCTGGAAAGAAATCCCGATGCACAAAGTAGGACACCAGCGCCGTGTGATATCCGCCGGCTACGATGGCGGTGGCTGTTCTTACAGCCTTCTGCCGAACTTCGACTGATATCGGGTCAACATTAGACTCTAAAATGGTAAGTTTTTTTTTTTTTTTTTGACTCACTGCTTCGACCATCTTTGATCGCTTGGTCCAATGTTGCGACCAAATCGAAGAAGACGGTGTCGACGTTGTCTAGCCCCGCGAGCACTTCGATGACATCGGAGCTTGGGTTCATGAATTTCTTCGACAGCACGATGGCGAAGAAGACTGCCAAAGTCTAGCATGAGCCATGAGTCTTGTGTCGAGAGCGGATAGCAGGGGTCAGCTTACATCGAGTGCATTCTCGTCAGCTGGTCCTTCTGCAGCCTTGATTCTTGCAAGAGCATGAAGCAATAATTGCTGGGACTGATTCTACAGAAATTTGTCAGTGCCGGCTTCAAGTTCTTTAGAGCTTCGTGACATGCCTGTGTGTGCAGCAGGAATTCGGCATCAGTGTTGTCTAGTATGTCTCTCAAGGTTGTTGTATCCGGCTTGAGGAGGAAGAGTGTAGTCCAGAAGGCCTCATCTTTCTCATCGTCCTCAACATCCTGTTTCTGTCTCAGCCTGGTTCAGAACCCTCTTCTCACACTTGCTATAGCATACCCTGAAGAGGCGTCGATACAACCCAACGACTTTTGGTTCGAACACGTCTGGCCTTGCCTGCTGCGTCAAAGGAGATTCTAACGAGGCCATTGGCAACGAGGAACGGGCATCAAGCTGTTCGAAGCCAGCATCGGATCAACGAAACGCGAGGCTCGAAACTGTTCAGGTAGACCACCGAGGCTCCTTCTACCGCTCAACAAATTCACATGCACATAAGGAAAAGCTTATTGTCGTGAGTTGTGGTCCTTGTCCACAGCCACAGGGGAACGTCCACGAGCCGAGCCGCCCATCGCGTGCCGTCTGTCTGCTTGGAAGACCAACCTGGTTTTGTGCAACTTGCCTCACGTCATACCCTCGATGTGCTGTGCTGTGCCTTTCAGTGCAAAGGAGAAGACGGTTGCTGTTCTCCGTGTAAGCCGTCTCATCAAAGACGCCAGATAGGTCGTCGGCTTCTCTCTCTTTACGTCAATGTCATAATAAAACAGCCCGAATACACCAGAATATCACAATGCTCTCCAAAGCACGGGCGGCCTTCAACAAGAATGTCACCGGCCAGCAGCATCATGAAGGCGAGGCCGAGGAGGGCGAGTCACTCACGACGGTCCTGCGGTCGCATGAGGACCGCATGGCGCTCACGATTCTGATCGCCGACTGTACCGAAGCCATGCGACAGGTCATTGAAGGCGCGTTCGATGCGAAAGAGACTGGCACCAAGACGGATCTGGTTGCTCCGAATGTGAAAGAGAGCGAGGAAGCAGGCCTGGCAGGTGATGATGCAGCCAATGTCAACTCAGCTTCATCTGCAGCTGGCCAGACTCCCGAAGCAGAGCAGAAACAGAAGGAGAAGCAGCAAAAGGAGCTTGCTCAGCGCGAGAAAGAGCTTAGTGAAGAGAAGATGCAGGAACTGAAAAAGGCTGCTATCGATCATTGGGACGAGTGGCGCTCGAATGTGATTCAAAGGGTGGGCGAGGTTCTGAATTCTCAGCAAGAAGCACAGCAGCGGGAGAACCAGCCTCCTGAAACCAAGGAAGAGCAGGCCAAGCGATCTGCTTCACCACCGATGCGCTTCTCCGATATACCCAGATACGACGAAGGGGTGGACGAGGCTATGCGCTCCCAGTATCCTCCAATCGATAACCCTTTGAGACGATTGCCGCAAGAGCAGCGTGCTCTCATCATGCATTCGCTTCTTCTGCTGCTGCTGAGTCTCGAGCACTACCACGCCGAATCGAGGACACTTCTACTGCGAGCCTCCACCAGTTTGGACTTGTCTATTGATATTCTTGGCCAGAACGAGAGCAAGACAGCTCGGGCATTGCTAGCTGCGGCGGAGAATATGAGCGCAGACGAAGAGACGAAGAAGAAGGCAGAGGAAAACAAGTCCAGCCGGAAGTGGAAGGTTGGACTTGCCACTGTTGGTGGCGCTGTTCTCATTGGAGTCACTGGTGGTCTTGCTGCGCCGCTTCTGGCTGCTGGACTCGGCACCGTTATGGGTGGTTTGGGCTTGGCCGGGACTGCCGCTGCAGGCTACTTGGGAGCACTTGCTGGAAGTTCGGTACTCATTGGTGGGCTCTTCGGTGCATACGGTGGCAGGATGGCCGGCAAAACAATGGATCAGTACGCCCGTGAAGTGGAGGACTTCGGCTTTGAGCCAGTGCGATCTCATCACAAGCCTAGGAAGATTGAAAAAGAGTTCCGACGACTTCGAGTGGGGATCGGCATCAGTGGCTGGTTGACGGACCAGGAGGAGGTTGTACAGCCATGGAAGGTCATCTCAAGTTCCCTCGAGACATTCGCTCTCCGATGGGAACTTGAGGCTCTCATGAATTTGGGAAATTCAATGACCACGTTAATAACCTCTGCTGCTTGGGGAGTTGCTAAGAAGGAAATAATAAAGCGTACGATATTCGGTGCGCTTGCAGCTGGACTCTGGCCACTTGCTTTGGTGAAGGTGTCCCGTGTGATCGACAATCCGTTCTCGGTTGCAAACTATCGAGCCCAGAAAGCCGGCGAAGTTCTCGCAGATGCGTTGATCAACAAAGTCCAAGGAGAGCGGCCAGTCACCCTCGTTGGCTACAGTCTTGGTGGCAAGGTCATATTCGCTTGCCTCAAGAAACTTGCTGAGCGTAAAGCTTTCGGCCTCATCGAGAATGCTGTTATGATTGGTACACCAGCACCATCCACAGCCGCTGACTGGCGCATGATCAGAAGCATGGTGACCGGCCGAGTGGTGAACGTCTATAGTACTAACGATTACATCCTTGGCTATTTGTACCGAAGCCACAGCATCGCGCTAGGAATCGCCGGTTTGCAAGCTGTCGAAAATGTCAAGGGCATCGAGAATGTGGACGTCTCTAGCCTTGTCGAAGGACACACGAGATATCGATTTCTAACAGGTCCAATCCTGAAGCAGATTGGTTTTGAAGACCTAGACTTGGACGGCCTTGCAGAGGAAGAGAAGGCCCTGAAGGATCAAGAAGAAAAGGAGGAGAAAGAACGTGCTGAGCATGAGCGTGATTCAAAGTCAGCAGACGGAGTCTCCGACGAAGATGTCCAGAAAATGGAAAAGGAAGTGCAGAAGAAGAATGAGCAAAGCTACATTGGGTGGGCTCAATCGAAAATGGTGTCTGCCGGCAGCAGCGTGTCATCGGCATATGAGAAGGCAACTGCTCAATGGCGCTCGAAAAGCAAAGATCCTGTAGATGGAGTTGGCGCGGGTGATGCTAACAAAGATGCCGAACCGGTAGCGTTGCCAGAACGACCAGCATCAATCTCAAGAAAGCCTGTCCCACAAGCTGGCAACGACACATCTGAGACGAAAGGCACCATAGGTTGGGATGAGCCTCCAGCATTACCGAGGAGACCTTCATGATCATGCACATTTCCGATGCTTGACACATGACACCAGCTAGCGGCTAGCTCCTGTAGCACCATGTCACTCACGCGTACAAACCTTCGACAAGCAACAAAGAAGCTCACAGACCCACCAGGTACAACATAGATATGATTCAAAATGTAATCAAACGACTCTGCACACCGCGCCTCTACGAGACACTGCGCAATGGCAGAACCAGAGCATCAACCACCAAGACTTGCCTTTCCTGACTATTTACACCTTCTGAGTCCTCCACCACCAAGCTATTGTCAAGAATGTGCACCTCCATCATACTACGGCAGCGTCAGCGTCAACGATCAAATGCGACCATACCTTCCGTTGACAAACTACAATGGTTCTGACAATGAGCCACGACAACTTCAGGCTTGGGTTTATGGCTTCCCAAGACTCACGCCAACAGAATCGACAGAGTCTCAACGAGAAGACTCTGGGTGCACGAGATTCGAGGTCGTGATCCTGATCACCATCTTCCTTGCGGTCGCGGTGTTTGGGATCGTGAGTGGGACTGTGAAGCGCAAGAGCTGAAGCAATTGCAGCATTCCGGATGATACTATTTGAGTTGGACAGCACGTTTCGCTGAGATAGGGCTTCGCATGCGCTTAGAAGGAACGGCGCAGGGCGCAGAAGCGACTTAGTTTTGCATGCTTGCAGGAGTAAAGGAAATGCAGAACAGAAGATGAGCGATTCTCAATGATTCATGGCGACCTTCCCAATCTCTCCATATCTTTCCTGCAAAGTGAATCATTGTGATTAAGAAGCACAGTAACAAGCGGTAAAATGCTCTCGCGTTACACATTCTGCTTGTCTGCCACCGCATCAATTGATATGACAAGCAATGAAATGCAATGCCCGCACACGTCAGCTATGAGGTCGAGGCCAAGTTTTGATGACTCGGGCCATGTTCATACCATGAATGTCCTAAAGCAGCATCTGTGAAAATATATATACAAGGTACTTGTACCAAGGGCTAAGGAGAGTGAGAAAAAGTTGGGATGACAACATTGTCAATGTACGAACAGAGCCTCTCCTTTGTTTATTCTCCTTATTGATGAGCAAGGGTATCTTTGCTGTGACAAGTACCCCATCCCGTTCCGATCGCGAGGGCATGAACATTTTACGACGCTTAGATCAACTAACGTCTCTAGGTACAAGAGCTTGGACAGGAGATTGAGCTGCCAGAAAATGTTGACAAAACAACTCCTCATACCTTGATAGCTCCAGCAGGATCACAAAGCATTCCCTGCGTCGATGTCTTGGCCTTCGCCAGAATCATAGCATTGCTGACTTTCCATATCGAGGAGGCATGGCGCGGAATCCGCGTATCGGTTGTCGTTTCGAAAAGGGAGTCTCCGAGATCCTGTTACTCGTATATCTTGACGAGGCGGCTCTGGGACAGGATGATGGTGGGACAGATGGGTATACGAAGAGCGGTGAGGTGACCTTTCCCGTGTCCGCAAACTGCAAACACCAGGTATCGTGGAAACGGGCCTGAACTGTCAAGTGTCATAGAATGTCAGCCTCGCTGAACCTAGTGACGATTGGTCGAAGAGCAGGTTGCGTCAGATTAGGTATCACATCTTGAGCATGGGTGACCTCGATGAAGAGGTCGACGCGTGTAGCAAATCACGAACGTTCTGTAGTTATAGGCTTCCTCACACTTCGTTGACAGCCAACCTCACCTGCTGGCATCTGTGTGACGCATGAGCCCTCTTAAACGCTTGAAGATGTTGCATTGTACAGCTGGCCAAGGACCGGTCATGTCGCTCTAAGCGATGGCGTTTTGATGTAGGCTCGGTGCTGGTAGCATCTCTGCAAGAGTATAGTGCGAGGCGTCATAGCTGTTGGTAATTCCGAAAAACCCACAATATGCTCATAGCACCCGGGTTAGCAGCTTTCTGGCTTCCTCCAGTAGGGTTCCGGGTACTTGGCTCATATGTAACCAAGGTCAAATCTTGGCTCGGATCGCGTTGACGAAGGGCTCAGACATGGCGTTCCCACTGCGCTCCCAGTAGCTATTTAGGCAGGGACCTGTGGACGAGATCAACACACCGACTCCATTGTCCGTCTCTGTTTGGTTCGAGATGGGCCAAGAAAGACGAAGTGCCCACAGAAGGACCAGGATTGTAGCTCTTCACGCCCGCGGTTCTAGCCAACAGTACGGCAGGTAATCTGATCAGAACGCGTCTACGATGCACTGTCAACGTCGCTGCTTACATGGTGCACAGGTCAGGGCGGCGTTGAAGTCATCCATTGGTTTCATTGTCATTGGGAAGCGACGGCCATCGTGTGTACGGAGCACGTCAATCGTCGTTCTCGGCCAGGGTCGGTAATGGCGAACAACCACATCGCGGCTACAGGCTGTCACCTGTGCGACAGGCCGCTCATCCCCTACCAGCATGAATCTCGGCGATGCCATTGACCAGGGTAGTGGCAGTGATGGTCGCTGGCCAGTGTTCTCCTATGTCCAGGAATAGGGAATTCATGCAGGTGTAAAGTGCCGACAGATGAAGGATGATGCAGGTTAAACAATACCGAAATATTGAAGTAGCTTGTCCATCTTCATCAGAAAAATTGGACCTCTAGGCATGTTTGTTGCTGCCTCGTTTGCGGTGTTGGTCGTGTATTTGAACCTCAGCGCTGTATCCTCGTTGTCCAGAAGAACTGCAACGATGGAGGTGACCAGGTGGTTGATGAGAGGAGTACAGTGGTGTTTTTTGAAGTGGCCATGGTCTGTGCACCTGCAGGGGGGATGGACCTGCAAGACCGTCACAATGTGCCGGATGGTTAGGTGTATAGACCAGTCCAGCGAGCAGAATTCGTTGCAATTCTTACACTGATTACCCCCAAGCGGTTACTACACGCCTTGGAGAGAGAGGTGCTATGTACCGCCAACCCTGGTCAGCGCACTGACCATGGCCACTTCAAAAAACACCACTGTACAACTGCCAACGCCGCTGCCGTCAAGAGACGTGACCATATCGCGAAGTCCCCGAGCCCACACCCGATACGGGGGGTAGGGCAGAGCTTAAAGAATTAATTGATCAATCGGAAGAGTAGCCCTGACCAGCGTGGTGACCGTGAGGCCTGCTAGCCGCAGAAAGCGTGCAGGATGCAAAGTCGTTCCTTGCAGATCCCTGCGGCGTCAAATTGAACACCCGACTCTCGCACAGCGCGTTCAGCGGCTCCAGCGACCAAGGCCGGAAGTGTGAACAGCACAGCCTGGTCGGGATTGCGTCGGGCACGCGATGGCAGCGGTCTCCCTGTTTGCCTCATCACACTCCTGCGTAGATACATCCACTCGTGTTCCCATGTGCGAATTGGGCCATAGGCATACAGTAGGCGGACTGGACAGAAGCACGCTGGCTAGACGGGCTGCCGGTGACGATTGGACCGCTTGCGATCCCTGAGAGCCGTACCACATTTTGGCCTTGCAGGACGAACAATATTTTCTCAGTGGTGGTGCTGGGAACGGGAACAGGAGAACTTGGAAGCGGAGGTCAGCGCCAAATCCAGCACAGCACGCACGCGCGCCTAGAGACCGACGCTTTCTTGCATTTGTCGCATCCAGCGGCTTGCAGCTGAGTCTGAGTCTGCCGTGTACCGCAGGCTCGGCTCCGCGTGCGTGAGATCAGGGCCAGCCATAGCTATACATACTGCGGTGGCCACCACGCATCCACCATGCCGGCCATCCAGTTGCACGCGCTTCACACGACCTGGTCCGAGGACAAGCCACTGCCCTCGCTACCCTCTCCCACCCTCACCAATCCCGATGCCATTCTGCCCAGCACTGGATTCCCTGCCATATCATCGCCACCGCGTTTCTCGCGTCGTCCTCCCAGTCCGGGCTATCTGCGAGAAACCCCAAGTCCCAACTCGGGCTCCAATGCGAGAAGCATGGCCATGGCAATGGGCAAAAAAGACAAGCTGGGGCTCATGAGCCGCAAAATGATGTTACTGCGGAGCAAGACCGGCAGCAATGGCCATATCAATGGCAATGGAAGCACTACGCCGCGGGGTACGCCTTCGCCTTCTCACGGTTCCATCGACTTCATCCCTTCGTCACCCATATTGCAGGATGTCGGCAACTTGGCCCCCGAATTGTCAGAACCAGATCTGCTGCAGCCGCCCGAACCAGAGCGTCGGAGAGCAAGCGGCAGTTCATCCAGTGGTCTGTCGGGCATGACTGGGTTTCTCGAGAAATATGCCAAGCGAGATGGCAGCAGCGACGACGAGGCATTGCTCTACGACAGCAGTGAGAATGCGACGCCCATGAAGACAGAAGAGGAAGAAGAAGAAGACCATGAATCTTCGGTGCGAGACAGCATCGACGAGGCAGCAGATGCAGAGCGGAGGCGGCAGGAGCAAGAGGAGTACAATTCCGCCATCTTGAGCAAGCGCGCTGAGCAGATTCTGGCCAATGCGAAGAAACGATTGAACGTCATGGAGGGCAACCTTCGTGGTGCGCGGGAAATGGTTGCACCACTGACGGCAGCCAACCTCAAGCGAGCAACTTCTCTGGGATCGCATTCAGCAGTGTATGGCAACGGACGCATTCTTCGGTATACTTACGATTACGACGACGAGCAAACACAGTCTTCGCCACGCAGACTGCATACCCAGCAGTCTTCACCCTCAATGGCCAATGACTTTCAAAACCACAGCCGCGGCTATAGCGAAGCCCAGCTCCCAGACAGGCCATATACTGCTCTCGACCATCATCAGTATGTGATGCCACGTAATGTTAGGGCACCGCCGAAGACACACGAACAGCTCTATGAACGCAATCTGAAAGGCAGCAAGAGTTACGACTCTTTAGGTGCGAGCAGTGGAGTCGGATATGGCGTGGGCCGTGATCGCCCCTTGCATAACAGACAATCACCTGACCAGAATCAACTTGAACCACTGACAGAAGACGATGAATTGCGCTCGAATCGCAATAGTGGGCCCTCGGCGAATAATGGCCTTGGGATATACAGGCCGTCTTCTCGGACCTCAGACTTGCGCGACCAGATGAGCAGTCTAAAAGGCAAGATATCTTCACTCAAGGAGAAAGCCAGAGAGGATAGCTTGAGAAGGCAGAGCCAGACAAATCTGAAAGTCTCTCCTTTCAACAATGCTCTTCAGACGGCGCCAGAGTTCTTCTACACTACCTCGAATGGCTATGGCGAGCCAGCGGTTGATACGAACGCTGGTATTGGGTGGACACCCGAAGCAAGTCCAGTCTCAGCTCCACGAGAGATGTGGAAAGCTGGTGTTCCGGCCGCAGGCAGCAGAAACGCATTCGCAGAACAAGCTTCATTCCCGGCACAGCAGATTCACCAAGCGCGCGTGGTCGATATTCGACACCCGAAGACGCCGGACAGCAAATTCCAGATACGACAAACAAAGGATTCGCACCCTCAAGTGCATCGGAGAACGGCCAGCGGAAGGGTTGTTGTGGATTCGGCGAAGAATCGCTACTCGCATCATCAACAAACCGACAGCCATTCAAGCCGGTCAAGTTCTCGCACCATCGAACCTCCGGGAACATTCATCAAGCAGGATTCCTTGGAAGTGCCATCTCCCGACCTTTCGAGCGAGCAGTATGACTCTTCGGGTTCATCAGACGCTACCTCACCAAACATCGGCACAGAATATGAACCATCAGAAGACACTACAAGTGTGTACATGGACGCCCCAGATGAACAGCCTGCAATAGCGCACGAGGACCGCGAGGACGCCTTTGATTACGAGCACTTCTTCTTGCACAGCGCCATGGGAAGCTACAGTAATGGACGTAGAGGGTCTGAATCCAGCGAAGCTACTGCCTCGTCTAGTGCCACGGCCAGAGGACCAGCATTAGTTGGTGACGAAGACGACGATGACGCCTTCAATCAATTCTCTGCGCACTACCCTCCTCCAACGCCTGAAACGCCTGAAAAGCTCAGAGAGATCGAACGCAACATGCATAGACGTACATTGTCTAACGAAAGCGTTACGACGACAAACACCTACGCTACTGCGGAAGAAGATCCAGTTTCGCCTATTGACGAACGAGAGGCTTATAGAAGGAGCTACGTGCAACGATCACACGTCGTGTCGCCAGTGGAGCCCCCGTCTCGACAGCATTCGAGGCAAGATTCCTACGCCACACAGAGTACTGCTTCTACTTCACGCCCAGTGACTAGCCACAAAAAGACGAACTCCAGGCCAAGCACTTCGTCTAGGCGACCTTCCCTACCACGCACCGACAGCTCCTCTGATCGTGCTGATTCGGGCGTTGGCATATCTGCTCGATCTGCAAGCGCCAACGACATCAGACGACCTTCACCCAAATCAATATCTTACAAGCACTCTGGCAAGCTTTCAAATGGCAGTGCTATCAGTGCTATCAGCAGCCCGACGCCGCCCATGTCTCCCCGGAATACCGCCGTGAGGGTAGATCCTGTCACCGTCGCGGTACAAGCTCTACTCGATCCGAATGGCCACCCTCTAGGCTTGAGAAACAAAGCTGTACTGTTTGGCGTTGTTGAGAGTCTTAGGAAAGTCGTACGGCAACTTCAACAGGAAGAGGAATCGACGTTTGCGAGTCGCATGCTGCGTAATCAACTCGACGAGGCGAAACGAACTCTTGACGGCCTTTAATGTATTGGGTGATTCCAGACGGCAACTGCCTTTTGAAATTGGCCCTCTCTATAATCACTCTCATTCTTTTTGTATGTGTAAGTTGAGCGTTACAGCGGCGACGAATACCCAGATGGAGTTGTGGGATTATTATTATTACTCACTTGGCCACAAGTTCCATTTGTTGGCAAACATATTCTTGTATATACCACCTTCAAAGTGTACATTACTTCTCCTATCCGTTTCCCGGAGCGACAAGGCCGTGTGTCTTCCAAGGATGCCACCAAGGCCTACAAGCTGATAATGAGATGCCGTCTCTCAGGACTTCCCGGCATATCTGGTGACATTGGTCGGCTATCACCAACTGCCTTGCGCAATACAAGCTTGTTCTGGCATGAACAGGTATCATCATGTACAAGAGTCGTCAGAGCTGAGAACTTAAAAGTGCACCTTGCCGCCAGTCAGACGCTCAACATCCAACAGCGCGAGAAACGCTGCGTCTGGTCAGCATCGTCATAGCAGGACTGATGATTCCAATTCTTCAAGTCGCTATCAGCGGCACTGGTGAATAAGCTACAAACATATGTCGATCTACTTACCCAAGCAGGATGTCGCTGATCGTCTGACCTCCATCGATTTGATCCTAGCTGAGAAGCCGCACTTCCGTGGACCTGCAAGTGGTATGTTACGCGTTCACTAAAGCTACCTATATCAGATTGTGAAAAAGAGCACAATGGCCTTCCCAGCATACAACCTACACGTTATTCACCAAAATGGCTTCTGCAACGTCCCAAACTCCAATCAAAACAACACTCAATTACTACCTAGATCCTTCACAAGGCGGTACTGATTTCTTCCTTGCTGGCACTGCGGGCGAGAAACGAAGGAAGCATGCACCAGCAGATGTCTTGATCCATGACATGCGAGGTCATGAACTAGACTTCACCTTAGACAAGCAAGGCTTCCAAGTAATCAAATCCGTTACAGCAGAAAAGAACTTCGACGATGACGAGAAGATCAAAACAATCTACTACCCAGAATGTGCAGAAATGATCAAAACCGCGTAAGTACCCTATCCAAATCATTCACCCAAACTAAATCCAACTCACATCAAATCTCCAGAACCGGCGCCTCTCACGTCCATCCAATGTCCCACATCGTCCGTCGCCAATCCTTCGAAACAGCTTTGGCCGCAGAAAAGAATTTCTCAGACACAGACCGTAGCACAGGACCATCCTACGCCAGTTTCGTCCACGTAGACCAATCCTACACAGGCGCAGAACAACGCATCATGGAAGGCCTACCCGAATACACTCAAAAGATAAAACAACACCGCTGGGCCATAATAAATGTATGGCGACCCATCGACAGACCAGTTACAAGGAATGCTCTGTGTATGGCAGATGCTCGATCAATACCGGAGACCAGTCTGAGGACAGTAATGGCTGTGTTTCCTAAAAGTGATCAAGTTAATGGCAAAATGAAAGATCCTTATAGTAATAGACCGAATTTTGGGACTTGGGCTGTGACTCCACCGAATGATGCGAATGAGCATAAATGGTATTATCAGTCTGAGATGACGCCGGATGAGGCTCTTTTGTTGAAGATCTTTGATTCGAAGCAGAGTGGTGGGGTCGCGAGGAGGAGTCCGCATACTTCGTTTACTTCGGAGAGGGATTATGGGCTTGAGAGACATAGTTTGGAGTGTAGATGTTTGGTGCTTTGGGAGGATCAGCCAATTGAGGCGTAGGGGTAGCGTTGATAGCAATCTAGTAGATCCTTCATGGCCTGATCGAAAGACATTGCTTATACAACAGGTCATGGTAGTGGAGTTTGAATTTGGTCAGTGTGCCTTCGTGGACAGGCTGAGATCATTGTATCCAAGTTGACAGCGGTATGAGGAAACAAGAGTATGCGTAACAGTCATGAATAGTCCCATCATAGCATTTTGCATTGCCGTCGTACTCTACGAACAAGCTGCATCGTACTTTTTCATGCAGACGAACTTGCAGCCCTTGCCCATTGTTCCTGCCATTAGCAAATGCAGCGACCCAGCCATGCCCAAACGCCAAACAGAAGTCTGGTAATAGACACACCCTCTACTTCCTGATGGCACGCTGGTAGAAAGCAAGCTCCTCGCCCTCCAAGATGTAACCATCGACACGGCCAGACTGACCTGGGCGGGATGCAATGACGGCGTAGAGACGACCGGCCTCGAACTGACGCTCAAGGGCAGACTCGATCTTGCCAGAGGTCTTGTGGCGCTCCTGCTGCTTCTTCTCGACGCTCTTGCTCTTCTTGACCTCCTCGGTCTCAGTCTTCTGCTGGCGTCTGCGGCCAAGTGGCTGGCCGTAGTGGGCCTCGTACCATTGACGGAATGGCGCAGCGTCGACCTGGATGATGGCGGCCTTGGTGAGGGTGTTGGTGCGGACGAGTTCGTTGTTCGAAGGGTGGAAGGCGACACCGATCACACGGACCTTGCGGGCGATACCCTCGCTGCCCCAGGAGAAGTTGCCGGAGTCGAGACGGAGGGCACGGAATTTGCGGTTGCCGCCACGGGTGCGGACAAGGTGGACACGCTTTGCGCCAATACGGGTGTTGGCTGGCTGGCGGCCCTTCTCGAAAGCTCTGTTCTCACATCAGAATTGATGCGATGCTGGAGACAATCGGGTTATGCATACCTCTTCTTGCGGTAGTATGCGCGCTTAGCACCAGAGGCGCTGCGCTTGTGACGCGAGTCACGAGAGATACTGTACACATGTCAGCATGAGCGGTATTGCAAGAGGGGAGAGGATTGTGGTATAGACTGTACCCCATGTTTGCGGTAGTGAAGAGTTCTGCGTGAAACTGTCAGCGGTCGGTCTGAATGGCATAATTGTGTACGGCAATCATTTCAAATTGCCTGCGGTATATGGGCCATACGTACAGATTGTCTGGTCTTCACAGGGTGCGCTGGGTGTAGTGGGCGATGTCGAGCGTCGGCGTGGTCGTCGAATTTGAGAATCTGGAGAGCGAAGAGTGCTGCACACACAGTCTTGGCATTCGATTTCGAGTGACCAATCAGCATCGCGAGTCGTTTCGGACAGATCCGCAGCGTGGACCCTTGGACATTGGACATTGTTGGAGAGTGATATCTGTGTGTACAGCTGATGTCTTCTTTCAGTTTCCTACAATATCCTAATAATGTCTACACTAGCAGCGGCTCGCTCTCCGCGCCCATGCTATCAATACCCACAGCACCGTACACCTTCAGAGGCACAGCGATTTCGAATGTGTCAGCCGGCAGGCGTTCCTTCGCAACTAGGGTGGTGCCTCTCTCATCACTGCCAAATTCCTCGAAAAGTTCGTATTCATCATCATAATCTCCGTCATTGTCGATTCCAAGTCCTTGCACATGTCGCTGGGTCGTAAATTCCACCTTAAGTCTCCAATTGAGACTTACGCCTGTCGTCTCGAATGTTGGGGCCGCATGCGAGGGAATGGAGAGATTGAAACTGATTTGCCGCGCGAAAAGCGTATTCTCTCTGACCGCGGCATGGAGTTTTCGAGTGACCCGACTAATAGAGCTAGCGCTTCGCAGAGCCAGCGATGGGTCCACGTGCTCGGCTGACTCGAGCTCGATGAGGACGGAGTAGGTTGGAGCCTGTGGTCCGACATCTGCTGCAAGCGTGGGAGCAGTGAAGTCAAGCGTTCCTGTCACGGCTTCTCCCAGCCTATAAGCAGGTCGTAGAATCGCCAGGACTGCGACAGGCTGGCCTGATCGCGCAATGTTGAATCGGTTGGCACTCTGCGATCCAGACTGCCTTGCTTTGCCGCTACTGTCGACCATGTTAGATCGTAGAATCGCAAAATCAATGGCTTCTTTGATGTTTGAAGGAGGTTGGTCGAATATACTGCTTTGCCTCGTGAGGCTGGGCGACAGTGGCGACACCGGAGAAGTCGGTGAAAGCAGAATCCCATTCTCGTCCACAGGTTTCTCAAGCAGTCTCTCAGTGTAGCGTAAAAAGTCTTCGAGGCCTTGCTTGGGACTCTTCTTACTCTTCGGCTCTTTTGTGGACTGAAATGGTAATCTCCCATTAGGAGTACCAGGCTCAGGTAATATGCTCATGGTTCGCGCGGCATCTTGCAATAGCACGTAAGGCGACATGAGGTCGTGACCAAGGAGATCGCCTCTGCTATCGTAGCTGCCGAGCACACGAAAGGGCACCTCGACGCTTTTAACGTTCTGACCCTCCGGCCTCTGCACGCTCAATGTCAGGTGGTACACCACCTTGATTGCCCGCCCTCTGTGACTGGGTGGCAACCCTCTTGGAAGTGAGAATCGGTAGCTATAGCTCTTGCTCTCTCCAGGTGCAAGCCGCAGGTCCACGAACAGTAGACTTTGCGGCGTTGAGAGCAGTGGTATCGTTTTGGATCCAGCGCTCGCCTTCATCTGCGCCATTGAACTCATCTCGTCGCCGCCCAACAGGCCACCGAGCGATTCGCCAATGTTGCCCCAGCCGAGGGCTCCAAATAGACCAGAAGTGCGTTTAGACCGTTCCACTCCAACAACTCCTCCCCCACCTTGGACTCCCTTTCGCTTGACTTCTTCGAAAGGCGCAGCATTGACAAGGCTCCCGTCGAGTATGAAACTACCCATCGTTTGCGCATAAGCCATCATAAGAGTCTCTGGCTCCGCGGGTCTGTTCTGTGGCGATCGTGAGGCTTGCCGTGAATGCGCGAATTTGGGCAGCAAACGACCAAAAGTCTGCTGAGATGGTATCTCTGAAGTCAAGGTCTCGTCACTGTGATTACTCATGCCGTAAAATTCGCTACTTGTCCTGGGAGTGCCCTCGTGCGATGTTTCAGACATCACTCTCGAGATCGGGTTTAAGCTACTCATGCCACCTGCCTGCCATGCATCCGGTGGTCGAGGCGAGACCTGTCGTTTGCCAGAATGCATGGTGGACGGACTGCGACCAAGCTTCGGTCTAGTCGGTGCTTGAGTATCCATAATGGATATTGCGTTGGCGTTTGTCACAGGCGAAGCTGGGAACTTGAAATCATTGAAATCGCTTTTCTCCTGCTCCTCCGCGCTTGCTTGCTTCCGCAAACTGCTTCTCCTTGCAAGCTGTGGCGTATTGCCTGTTGAATGTGTACCAGGTCTTCGTCGCGCGGGCCTGATTGATAGGGCCTGCCCAGAGGCATCTGTCTCTATCGGAGGCGTGGTAGCCTCGTAAAGAGGTGATGGCTGCCGTGGCGAGAGCATTCCAAGCGTCGCCGGAGATTGAGCACTGAGACTCGGTGTGTATTGTAGACTGGCGCTTCGCCCGTGTGCCTTCGCAGGTCTCTTGCCGAGCGTTGTGCCAGGCGACCTTCCTTCACTGACTGCCTCACTCCCCATCGACATGATAGACAAACTCCTGCCATGGCCGGTGCCAGGTTTGGCGCTGCCTGGTGTTGGAGCTTGGTACGAGCTCGGCGGACCATTGCTGCCCCGTGAAGATGCGCCGACTACATTCAAAGACAGCGTAGGTCTGTGTCCTCTCCCGAATGGTCCTCCTTTTGCACTTGTTGCAGTTGTTGACGGAGCTCTCGATAAAGGCGCTGGCCTCTTGACTTGGGCAGAGCTCTGCCGACTATGTGGAACAGACCCAGGCACCATCGACGCCCTCCTACTATGTGCTGTACTGCCGCCATTACCATTAATCTCGCCGTCTTTGCGCCTGCTCGGCAACTTTGCTATGTTCTTGAATGTAATGATGCATTCAATATCCTCTCCAGCGTATACTGTTGGCTCCTTCCAGCGAACATAGGCCCGTATATTCGATTGTGAGGGCGGTATTGGCGGCATCTTGATGAGCCGTTATGTCGCTGGTCCTCTGTGGTGGACGGCAGCTCTCTCAGCTTTCCATGGTCTCGGCACGATTGCAGCATTCTCTCGATCTATCGCATCGGCTCCGTTCAGACCGTGGCTATCAGATTCGATGTCTAGGCTGCGGGCGGCATCGCTGCTTATGCTGTGGCCGACGCAAAAGCAAGCAATCGCTATTGTCGGTTGTCGATGCCAATACTGGTGATAGGTGATGCGTATGTACTCCGCAAAATCCGTCGGCTCCTGGCGTTTTGACACAATGGCCATCCCTGTGCTCCACAGCACACGGACTTGCAATTTGGTTGACGAACATGGATACGAGAATTACTTCCGTTGAGCGTACGCATCGTCTGCTTTGGGTATCAAAAGGTATATGCTCTATGCAGCGCTTGGCACGGTCTGTCTCACAACCACTTCCTCAGGCTTCACTCGAGCCAAGCCTTCTCTCCCGTAGAAGTCCATAGGGTACACTGTTTCCTGCTTCTCGCCAGTCTCCTCGTCCACTTTACCCTCCCAGCCTTGCCTGCCCCCGAGCACCACCAGAGCCTCGTAGGGCGTCAGCAGCGGTCGTGGAAACGCGTAGCCCCAGTCGATGCTCAATCTTGGACAAGCCACCTGAACCCAACATTCAACGTCTGGCATCATTGCAAGTTTGCCTGGAAATATTTCGCTGAGGAGCAGATTCACCCAAGTGATACCCTTTTCTCGCAGGTGGTTCTCGATCAGGGTCATGGTATGGGGATTACCTTGTCTGCCCAGACTACCAAGAATGAGACCCCATTTTCGAGCTTTCCGTGCGTGTGTGAGCGCGTTCGAGCGATCGCTCAGTAAAGTATCATGATCGTAAGTCTCATGCGTCAATCGCCGTGAGTACGGATCATATCGATATGCTGGTACCGAGGGATTGTGGATCATAGCGCTTTCGAGGTGGAATCGGCCATCGCCTAGATATAGAATGAGATCGACTTTTTGCTCCTTCGTCAGATGCGGTGAAGTACAGCCTAGGATCTCTCCTTTCGAAAGTGGCATTATCTGAGGTACAATGATGTTGTAACCGACACTCCGTAGCTGCTGCGCGGTGCCATGTAGAGTCGCATTGAACTGAATCGTACCTACCATGGCGATTGTGCTGCCTGGCTTGAAGTTACGTTCGATGGTCGCAAGCAAGTGCTCGAGATCGATTTGAATATCGACGAACACGTATAATGTCTGTATCTTGGTCACGTTGACAGGAATCAGGCAGGAGTGAGCATAGTGCACGAGCATGTCGCACCCTAGTGCCCGAGCAGTGTAGTCGTCGATACAACATGCTCCATACGTCACATCGCCCATGATCAATGTGCTGGCACCAGGACAAAACTGGGTCAAGATGTCAGATATGGTGGTGGCAAATAAAAGAAGCCCTTCCGGCATCTGGAGAGCAATCTTTTTGGCACCGGAAGTCCGTATCCTGTGAATGGTCTTGTGAAGCTCAAAGTTGTAGTTCTTTGGCAGTAATGCGATTGCATCGTTGATGTCCTTGTCGTGCAGGATGTCGTCTGGCACATTGTTCAGTGCGCGAGCTGGCCGCCGCCTGGGAGCAACTGTGTAACATCAGTTTGGCTGTACAACACGCGAGTGTGGAGGTCTGCCGCACCCTGAATTGCGCCAGTCTCTTCGATTGAGCCATTGCTGGTCTCTGCCCTTGCTGCGGCTTTGGCATCGGCTGCCTTCCTGCCGATGAAGCGTCTCTTCGGCGCCTTCGGAATGGTTTCGGTATCTCGATTGATGGTATCATCGGTGGCAATGTCGGGGCCAAGGTCTGCCACTGCCCGGTCTTCCTCCATGGCTGCCGCCGCTTGGCAGTGATTCGGTTGTCAGACAGAGTGCTGGCGTTTTATGTTGATAGATATTGTCTTGCCAACCACTGGTCCCAAGGCGCACGTGAGATCAAAATTGTTGCAAATGTACTTCGGTACGGTTAGCGTCTCCGAAGTCAGCAATTGCTGACTACTGTCCGCTTCGGATGTCCCTTGCAGTGGGAGAAACTCAGTTCGCCACACTTGCAGATTCGTGCAGCTGCTGTGCCTGATCCTCTGCACTGTGCAGCTGCTGGGCAACCGCGTGTTTACTCGGCGAGCACGCGAGAATTGTGACGATAATTCGTGATTTATTCGAAATTCTGCCGCCGCTGCACAGAAGCGTTGAGATGGAGCGACAAGGCTGTCTAAAAATTGAGCGGCGTTCGTGGATGGCAAAAACGCGCCGGCATGTCGCCCCCCTGGGAATTACGACACGAGATCAGCTCCGGTTGTGGCTGCCGTCAGAAGGGAAGGATGCTTGCACGCAGCTCCAGAATCCAGGCATTGCGCTGTGGAATTGTATATACAGGGCAGACGGCGGTTGTCGCATAGGGTCTGCAGCACAACAATCAACAAATAACAAAAGTGCAGACGGTGGTAGAGTGACGGATGGCGAATGTGTGGTTATCAGGCGTACCTTTCCCAGAAAAGATCGTCGGCGCGTGTGTGGAGCCTCCAAGAGCATTCGTAGTGCGTCGTGATCTCGAGACGGCTCCAAGGCTCTGAGCAGCCCCCTGGATCAAAGATACTAGTCTAGCTCAGCTTTCTCTCGTACTGCAACGCAGCCAGCGCAGCGCATCCAACCTGTTCTGTCTCGCCCTGTCCTGTCCTGTACTGCCACTGTATTGCGCGTCGTGTCTCGTAGCAGCGCAGTCAGTCAGTGCAGCAGAGACACACAGTACGCCGACTCCACCGCCGCTACCACGATCCCGCCCACGCTCATTTTGCCCGGACAACGCACGCACGCACACGCACACGTCCATTAGACAGCAGAAGAGCGCGGTGGCAGGTCCTCGCGCCCACGACGCCACGACGCTCGCTACTTGCACCCCCTCGACGCCGCTCGGTCTACCTAGACGGACGTAGACCTCCACTCCCACCGCCGCTGTCGCCCCCTGCACGCCGCTGCCAAATACACACATCTACCCAGTATGGACGGGGACTCACCGCCGCAACGGCACAACCCGCCGCATATACGGCTGAATTCAGGGAGCGATGACTTGCTGCAAATGGCATCAAGCACAAGTTCAGACAGCACAAGCCGGCCCGTCGTGACCAAACAGCCATCCTCGCGATCACTCACACAGCCCAGCCGACCGGGCACCGCGCCGTCATCAAAACAGGCCACAAGTGGTCATTCGCTCTATTCGTCGGCGGCTCCTGCTGAGTCTGCGGAGCTTTTGCTTCCACCACGAAAAGTCAACACCAGGCGATTCAGGGATGATGACAGTCCGCTGCGTTCGCCCACATCTCCTGGAGGTTACAACAGTCGGAGAACATCGTGGTCATCAGAAAGTGCTGGGAGCAGAGACAGCAGATACGCTGGGCCATTCGTATCGCCTTTCGATGATTCTCGGGCCCCATCAAGGGCCGGAAGCGACGACGACAACGTGAACACCCAGACCGTGAGCGAAAAGTTCAATATTCTGCCATCAGCAGGCCTTCTGCTATTTCCTGAGGATGTGGAAAAAGACGACTATTTACACAACCCAGACCCGAACGATCCTCCGGACAAGTTGAACTGTGCGGACTTGTTTAGCAAAAGAGGTCTCATGAACGTGGGCAGTCTGATGTTAATCACACTTGGACTGCTGATTCTCTTCATTGGGTACCCTATATTGTAAGTGATGTCCGACATCCGAGCTGTGAATCAGCAACTAACATTGGCACCAGAACATTCGTTCAAAACAAAATCAACCCAGGCGGAGATTCATGTTCATCTAACCCAGATTGTATATCCGATCAAATGCCCCTACTCAAAAACTTGCGGACGGGCCTGATAGATCCCGATACACCCAGCAGTGTCATGTCAAGGACAGGTGACAATGGCAAGAAGCAACAACTGGTATTTAGCGACGAGTTCAACACGCCTAACCGCACGTTCTACGATGGTGATGATCCTTACTTTCAAGGCATGGATTTCTGGTACGGTGTCACCATGGATCTCGAATGGTACGATCCGGATGCCATCACGACCGGCGACGGTGTACTCCAACTCAAATTCGACGCTTTCAAGAATCACGACCTGAACTACCGCTCTGGTATGCTGCAATCCTGGAACAAATTATGTTTCAAGGGTGGTTACCTAGAAGCGTCCATTTCTCTCCCCGGACGTGGAGACACGATTGGCTTCTGGCCAGGCTTTTGGGCCATGGGTAACCTTGGCAGACCAGGCTACGCCGCAACGACAGATGGTATGTGGCCGTACAGCTACGACGACGTGTGCGACGCAGGTATCACTCCAAATCAGTCCGATCCCAGCGGCCTCAACTATCTGCCAGGCATGCGTCTTCCAGCTTGCTCGTGTGAGGGCGAAGACCATCCATCTCCCGGAAAGAGTAGGAGCGCCCCAGAAATTGATGCCATTGAGGCTTCGGTTGTATACCTGGTCCCACCAGCTGGCGCTGCCATTGGTGCTGCGTCGCAGTCATTCCAGGTGGCTCCCTTTGACGTCTGGTGGCAACCACAAGCTGCCTGGATGGAGATTTATGACCATCGAATCACTGAGGCGAACTCCTACCAAGGTGGTGTCTACCAAGAGGCAGTGTCTGCTCTATCGGCACTGAACAACGACTGGTATGATGGCAAAGCTTATCAGACATATGCATTCGAATATGAGCCAGGCTCTGATGGGTACATCACCTGGTATGTCGGCGACGACCCGACGTGGAAACTCGTAGGAAACTCGGTCGGTCCAAACGGAAATGTTGCTCAGAGGGTCATTCCAGAAGAGCCCATGACCATCATTGCCAACTTTGGTATGAGTAATGGTTTCTCTGCTATCAACCTTACCGGCATCCAACCCTTGCTTCCGGCAACAATGCGTATCGACTACATTCGGATCTATCAGCAAGACGGCGACGAGTTGACATGCGACCCTGACGGATACCCGACCACAGACTATATTGCTTCACACCCACAGCCCTACGCGGACTACAACATTACCCACTGGTAAGTACAGAAAGGTTGCTATTGCTAGATGAGGCTGCTAACAAATGTGACAGGGCACAAGCGGACTACACCTTCAACCAAAACTCGTTCATGCACGGCTGCAAGGCGGAGAACTACCACGACAAAAGCAAACGATCTACCCCTGCATCTGCGAAGATGAAGCGGCAAAGATGAATTGCGACTCATGACCTTGTAGCTTCAGTAGAGAACGGATACCAGACGCGACCACTCACGCGAATACGGCTTGAGGATGGTGATGATGACAAGAATTGACTTTGCATTGCGTTGCATATTTTTAGCGACATCGAAGGCTGGAGCTGTATAGCAGCTCGCCGAGCATCTGGATCAGCTGGAGTTCTGTGGCATCCATCGTCAACAGAAGAGGACACAACAGAACGCAATCCAGCCATACCCGTCCAGGACCCTAATGTCGGATATTGAACCCTTACTTCACTCTCAGCGACGCCGCTGTACACTTTCCGCCAGGTACACTCGCTCACACTCTCGACTGTAGATACCACTGCCATCACCGCACAAACTTTGTTTACTTGTTACTGCATCGCATACCCTGGAGCTCGGTGCTTGGATATGATGATTGATTTCGACTTGCTTGGGAGGGAGTTTCGGAACCGACTGGGACAGGTTATGATCCCGGCCATATTGTCAAGCATTTTCAGCGCGGCTTATGGTATTTGAAGGCTGAGGATGCGACCTCGCCTGGATTTGGATAATTTCTAAAAATGATGAAGAAGATGCGAAAGGCTGGCTCGTTGCATATATACTTTAGATGTGTTCCTGACGCGACGCGATCAGGGTGCTGGATGGAGGAACACGAACATGTTGGAGCTAAGGCCTACATAGAGATGTAAGGCAAAATCGAAGGCGATTGAAACTCAAGGCCGATCAGTACCTTTACCTTCCGGCAATGCTCTTCACATGATCATATACCCGCCATCGACAGGGAGATTCACTCCGGTGATCCAGGCTAACAAAAACAGGTACGGTCAGCATTGTTCGCTTTTCCACTCACGTCGTGTCTGAGACCTACCAACATCATCACTGGCCAAGAACAATACCGCTCTCGCAACATCCTCCGGCTGGCCCATACCTAGCATTTGTTAGCAGTCGATACAATACCATCCATATGCGAATCGAAAGAGCATGGACCTACCTCCGAAAGGATGCGCCCTGTCGATTTCATCTTGCTTCACAGGATCATTCTGCAGGTTCTGTGTCATGGCCGTCCTCAAAAACCCTGGACAAACGGCATTCACATGAATACCATGTGGAGCTAATCACGAATCATCTTCAGTTCAACCACACATCCTTTTTCCAGCCAAACTCACCATAATCTAACGCTACCTGCTTGGTCAATTGCACAACAGCACCCTTAGATGCAGTATACGCTGGCGTATTATGATACGCCACCAAGCCCTGCACAGAAGCCGTATTTATAACCCAGCCTCGAGACCTTGTCTGACCTGGTAAAAGATCTTGTTTAAGCATCTGTGCAAGAGCGTAGTTGCAACCTAAGAAGACACCTTTGGCGTTGATGGACATGGTCTTGTCCCAGTCTGATTCGCTAGTTTCGTGAACCGGTAGAGGTCGGGGATGAGTGCTTTCGACTGATATACCGGCGTTCTGTGATGCATGGATAAGTCGGGCATTGAAATATGAGGAGAAAGACCTGCTCACTTACATTACACATAATATCCAACCTTCCGAATCTCTTGACACATTCCGCCACGGCGGTCTCGACCGCCCATGCATTGGTCATATCTGCTTTGACGAAGAGTGCGGAATCTGGTCCATACAGGCGTAGAAGTTCCTCCATAGTTGTCGGGCCACAGTAACGATTATTGAAGTCATCTGCTTTGCCTGTCTCTGCGTTGGTCTTATTCCTTGGACTTGCGTATAAATCTACAGCACAAATCTTAGCTCCTTCGGCGGCGAGATGTAGGCATATGGCTCTCCCTAGTCCTGATGACGCTCCAGTAACGAGAGCTACGCGGTCTTGAATCCTGCCTCTGGACATTTTATTGTTTGGGTGTGATGAAGCTTCAGAGTTGCTGTGAGTTGTACGTAGGCGGGGAGAGACAGCTGGATTGCGGAGTTAGGACCTTAGAATAATTGAACACCAGGCTTGCCGGTTCCGAAGCAATATCATGGCAGTCCGAATTTTGAATGTAAAAGGCTGACAACTCGCACATGCACAATACGATATGCAGCTTCCACCAAGGCTGTTATGTTAGCTATCTTGGGCCAAGCCCAACGTCATGATCCAGTCAATCCAATGTGACTTAATGGCACAGCACAGTCGAGATCTGGGAAGATAAATGAGATGGCGACATCCAGGGTCTCTCACATCCAAGTCATGTCTTATTGCTGTGCTGCCTCATGCAATTCTCCGACTACGAGCATGAAATTTCACGATCATCCTCGATTCGACGCCCACATGCTCGGAACAGGGCCATCCCCATTGCCAATGGCTCTTCAATAACATCGCAGAGAACCCTCAGCAGTTGTCCTCTCTGGGTCGACGCTCAGGAATGAGCAAGCCCATCACGCCCACGATTGCCTGAGCTGGGATCCCACAAAAGCCGTCATATGTTCCAGAGCTGTAGAGTTGACCAAAGACTACGGGACTGTGCAGTTTGCTGAGGCATTTCTAGCATGAACCGAGGTCCGCGAAGGAGGATTATCATGGGAGCTAAAGGAGTGTCAGATTGTGGTCATGGAATCATATTATAGGCAGCTGCGAGACCCTGCAAAGACCCCGTTTCGAGCTACGTACCACGATAGTCCTGTCGAGTCTGCACCTCGTTGAGCGTAAGTACCCAAATCATCGCCGCCCATTCATAGCTCATCGCCCACCAGCCATGTGCAGGGTCGTGCCGACACGGTCTCAATGGCTCATCGGGTCTTTGCTGTGTTGTGATGCTGGCAACCTTGAAATTTCGGCTCAAGTTCCAAGAGGTGCCGCTGTGCTTTAGCACGCACGAATCGCTGGTGGGTGCCTCTTTTCGCAGGCTCTCTCATTGCCTTTAATGCAGAATAAAAGCCGACCGACGGTAGACCGCAAATCCTTCGTTGAGTCGTAGTGCTTCCTCATCTTCGGGTCGGCGCCAGACCAGGTACGCCGCTGAAACGTTCTTCACGTTCAGTCTTGAAGTTGATCTGGATCCAAAACTGCTTGCTGTCCTGGTCCCACCAAGTCCAGTACTTGTCCTCTCGCCGGTCCACTTCTCGTGCCTGAATCTTGAAGCCACACGTCTCGTAGGGTTCCGCCGCCACAAGGAGGTATTGAAAGGCCTTGTCGGGAGGATCTTCCACCTTTTGCTCGTACGCCGACATGAAGCGCACCCTCGGTTCGACGCCTTGAGAGATCTCCGGATACTGCAGCGAGAAGAGCAATCCTTCTTGCCGCGTGATGGGATCTCTGGTCTTGGTGATGCTGTAGCCAGGTCTGCCGATTTTGACAACGTTGCGCTTGATCTGCACCGCGTTTGCGCCAGTGTACTCGCCCTCTTGCTTCTTGCCCATTTGCGCATCTTTGGCCGCTCGTCGCGCCAGGTTCGTCTGATGCTTGCGGCCCTGTGTGTGGGCGAGATATGAGCCATCGTTCTGGTGGACGGTCAAGCATAGTCTGCACTCGAAGCTGCCGACGTGGTTTTTGAAGAAGTATGGATCTTTGTCGAGGTCGATAGTTTCCAGCGCCAATTTTCGCAGGCGTTCGCGACGGTCGGCATTGGTAGCAGACTGGGAGGCGACGCCACCGCCGCCAAATTTGGAGCCAGCGCGATTCTGGTAGTCCATATTGCCAAGTGTTGGTGTATGTGAGAGAGTGATGTGTTGAAAGTGACAGAGAAGTTGCGATAGACCACAGTTCCTTCTGTGGCGGTGCGAATCCTCAGCCACCACAGGACAAGAGCGAAACTCCTCCTAGACTTGAACCTCGACACCTTCGGGACCACAAATATAGGAAGAGAAACGATACTATCGCACCACAAGAAATAGGAATCATTGCAATCAGAGCAGATATGGACGCTGCAGCGATCCTGATACCGGCCAGCCCGCCAGCAACAGAGAACCGCGAGTCAGTCACGTCAACTCCTGCCTCCAATGGCATCTGCCACGCCCCAGCAGCAGCACCAGACACCTCCCTCAGCGAGAATACTGAACAGTACCTTATTCGAGTCTCATGCGAATTCATTCATCGCATCAATCACCGAGACTTCAAGGGCGCAGAAGAAATGGAGTACCTCATCGATCACAGCCAATTTACTGCAAAGCTCACGGACTTCCCTGTCGTCAGCTCATATCAAGAACATGTAGACACTTACAGATTCGTCTACTCCCAGGCACCAGACGTCGTCCTGCAGATTGGTGACACTAATGCGGACGTCGATGATGGCAAAGGACTCGCTGCCGTCTATATCAATGTCAATGCATCTGGACAGCCAGGCGGCGTCGCAACGCAGGGTGTCAGTCTCCTCGAATGGCGACGCACCAGCCAGGGAGGCAAGGAGAGATGGCTTTGTGTCAAGCATACTGCATTGAAAGGCCTAGAAGACGTGGTATGAACGCGTCACTACGAAGCCAGAGTCATGCTCGACTTGTGCAATCTTCTGCGAGTAATCGACCACCTTTTGATGAATTGAGGGCGGTGCTTACGGACGAGACGGTTGCCTCTTTGCTACCATCTTAGGTAGATGCGTCGCCCTCTCCGAAATTCGAAGAGCCTTGCCGAGGCCTGCCAGTCAAGAACAAGATGTGGGACTGGATCAGTGCAGACTTCACTCCAAGGCTCTTCCCGTTCTAGGTACCAACGGAAAGTCTGCTATTTATTTCATGCCCAGGTCACATGGTAAAGTGAATATTGAAGATCGGCAGAGGTGACTTCTGGTCCGCGGAGCTTAAGAATTGTACTATTACTCACATGTCTGCTACGTATGCTGACTCTGGATGCCAGTGTTTCTTTTGAGCAGGAAAAATGCACAATGCTTCGCCAAGATTCGCCACCCGGTGAGCACTCGATGCAGGTGCCATATGTTTACGACCTTCAAGTCTGACTGCATCATGCCGCGAGAGCCAATAGATCCTCGTCCGGATTCTGACAGGTGACAGAGGCTGCATGAAGCTTGCTCAATTTCCGTAGACCTGGGTTGTGAAAGAGTAGTCATCACACAAAATGTCCCTTCTCGGGCTAGTCTGATGGTATATGGAAGATAAGCAATAGCTGATCTGCCGAGTCTGTCTCGAAACAAGATTCGGATCGGAGCAGTAATGGTAAAGATTGTGAGATGGTCAGTACAAATCTGCATGAGGATGAGGCGAGACACTGATGCCATGAGTTCATCTTGCATCAGCCATGGACATGTTCGGGCACGTGCAATTTAGCCAAACTTGACCTGCAATCACCGCAACCTTTCCACGCGATGAGAGGAAGTCTGCCATGATACCAGCAGGACCGGCCAAGGATTTGAGCGCGAGCCTAATTGCAGCCATAGATTTCCGACAAGCGCAATCTTGTTCGACTGACCTGATTATAATGGCGGACCGTCTGCCAACGTGCTTTCTTGGTGGACTTTTTGGGAGCTTCAGACGACACTACTCGATGCTACACTTGAAGACGAAAGAGCTGGGGATTGAAGCTGGATGAGCTGGAGCTTGCAAGAAAGAGTCTGAGAATGGGCGCTGCCTGTAATAATCCGAAACGCTGGGTCTTGACACTTCTCGTCTCATCGACAGCCGCGCAGAGCGCGTTGGACATACTGGAGGGAACACAGCTTACTGCAACCGACGGACAGGACGTACAGGACGGCAAATTTGACGACGGACTATACCATCCCTCAGCGAGCCCGACGACGACGAAGAATCACATTGAATCCGTTCTCGAGGCCTTTTCACAGATTCTCTCTGCCAACTATCCATACTACACACCTTCGACAATCGACGTGCAGACCTTGACTTGGCCACAGACCCTGGATATATTTGGTACCACATTAACAGCCAACCCCAGTCCATCGGTCCCGTTTCAAACTCAAAATACGCAAAGCCTCACGAAACCCACGGCATCTGCGACCGAGGCGACAACAAGCTCAAAGTCTGCGACGACGTCAATCTCCACCACTCGCAAGCCTAGCTCGCGAACATCATCTTCGGTGTCGTCCACGACATCGTCTATGACCTCGTCAACGGCTGCAGCACCTACAAGCAGCAGTACTAGTAATGCAATCCATGATAGGAAACATGGCAATAAAGATGGCGATCGAGGGATCGCCATAATTCTTGGAATAATGATAAGTTTAATCGCTATTGCTATAGCAGCTTCAATATTTTGGCTGTTATGGCGTAGAAAACGACAGAGTGGGACGTACTTCAAGCCCGCGAGATGCTCAGTGTGTACGACCGGTACAACTGAGCCATTGACTTCAGATGCTGCGAGAAGCATGACTGTGACGCCATGGAGGTTGGAGGCTACGGAACCTAGTAGGAGTTATATGGCGGCAGCAGCAAGCTACTTGAATCCAAAAACAGGCGGCAACGGTGCCGGAGCTGGAGCTGCCCTCGCTGCTGGTCCGAGTGACAGTGCTGAGAGACTACCCGAGGTGGTTCAAAAGCCATACGTGCGGCACCAAGTGATCCAGATCGACCCGGTCCACCCAGTGTATGGCCGAGGACCGACGAAGTTACAAAAGTCCAACTCGACACTGAGAAGGGGAGTGCCCGAGTTACTCAATGTACCTGGTCCATCTGATCATATTGAGTTACCAGGCGATGATCTTGCCGCAATATCTGAGTTGGACAACGAATCGCCCTCCCGCAGAACTTCGACATGGACCACAAACCCTTTCGTGGCAGCTGAGCAGGAAGAAGCCCCCGCTCTACCATTGGCTTCAGTGGCTGCCAGAGACGCCGCTTTCTTTTCAAGACACAGTAGACAGAACAGCCGCGATTTTCCACCATATGCCGACAATCCAGCAGTCACGACACAGACCGCTTCAGCCACTTCATCAGAAGCTGGCGACCTCCTAGACAGGGAAGCAGAAGATTCAGAAGCAGACATCGCCAGACCTGTGGAGGATCCAGTATCATCATCAGCAGCATCATCACCACCGCCCCCAGAATCTCCCAACTGGGTCGGCTTTCCTCTATCCCATCAAGAAAGAGAACTAGACGCCAACATCAACCCCTTCGCTCCAAAAAGCTTCTCCAGCACCCGCAGATCTCCCGCTGGCATCCCTCCAGCTCTCCTCGCAGGAGGTCCCGAACGAAACCTACGCTCCTCCCCAGTCCCATTCAGTCCTCGCTGGCGACGAAATGGGCACGTTCCCTCACGAAATCCCTCCCCGAGCTACCCGGCATCACCTTGGGCCCCAACACCAACAGGCGACTCACCTCTACTCCGAGACCATTTTAATAAATCTTCGCCACAGTTGTCTGCTGGACCATCACCGTTGACACCTTCGAGAAGTAATCCTAGTCCATTACTGAGAAATCGTATTGCGGAAGAGAATAGGTATTTGGCTGAGCCGAGTGTGCATTATCCTTCTTGGAGTGAGATTAGTGGGTTTGACTTTGAAGGGACGGGGGTTAATAATCATAATCAACGGCAGCAGCAGCATGAGGATGGTGGAGATGGATGGAGGCCGGTACAGGATAGTGTTAGTGGGAGGTATGAATTGGCACAATAGTGCATGGCGTGCATGCATGCAAGAGAATGGGATTTACTTTGTCTTTTGAAGTTGTTTGGAAAGCATAAGATACCTACAGACACACAGCTTTTATGTATATACATTGGAGGCAAATTTCGTAAACCTAGGAATATTAGACATACTTCAATGTGTGGTCTTTGAACGCAATCCTCAGCCCCGCGTTTTACGTCGTTCTTCTACATAATTGCTGAGAACTGTGAAGTGCTTCGATGCCCTCATTACATTTCTATCGACTCATCGACCATTTAGGAACGTAGCCCCAAGACCGTGACTGTGCTAATGCTTACATTTCCCGCTCTAATCCTTATCAAAAGTATATCTCAGCCATTCCCCTACAGCTCTAAGGGCCTCCCATCTGACGCTCTCGTTCTCATCCTGCATGAGCCCCATGACCCTGGCTTTAAGTCCTGTCTTTTCGAGTTGCGTTCGCTTCTCCGGGCAATTCTTGACGAGAGATGCGACATCATTGCATCCGATTGCGAGAACTTGCTTGTCATTCTGCCAATCCTTGCCGAGGATTTCTGCGAGCTTCTTGCATAATGCTCCCTTATCCTCCTCGATGATCCTTTGTGCATTTTCTCGCCAGAATGTTTCGTTCTTGTGCGGTGGAGACCACCGGAGATGACCTGAGTTGATTTCCGCGGCGTATTCGTCGAAAGTGGTTTGGGTCTTGGTGTACTCTTCGAGCATATTTGTAAGGTTTTCCAAGTCTTCGAGCAGGTCAGGATCCGTAAGATGCCGGCCTTTGACATTGGTGAGGATTGAGGGTAATTTTGCTGGGAGTGCGGCAGGCATGAGTGTCGCTCTGTTGTAAGATAGGAGGTTGTTCAAAGTACCCAGAAGTAAGCGTGTGGTCTTCTCTTTAGGCGAAACGCGCAGGAGCTGGGTATAGAGAGGGATGATGTCGTGTTCTTCGTCAAGACCTTTGCCCACCAGCTCACCCTCGAATGACAGCTGCCACAGCACCATGAGAATATGATATAGTAGTTGCAAGCCCACACCAGAGATCTTGATGCTCGACTCATTCAGAGTGCGTATGCTGGATGCGCTGGATGTGCCATTGTACTGTGTGCTGTCGCTGTCCTTGCCACCTGTAGCATTGCGCAGCACATCCATCAAAGGTCCCAGAGTCTCCTTTCGCTGCTTCCAGAATTGCTGCCTCGACTTGCTCGTCCGCAGCAGCGCACTGTATTCTTGCACAGCAATGTCCTGTAGGTTTGAATCCGAGGTCTTGGCGAGCTCGGCAATGTATGAGTAGAGCTTGGGTAGAGCTTCATCAATCTCGGGCGTCGACTTTGGCTGAGCGATAAGTGCATGTGACAGCAGTGAGGATAATACCGACGATGTGAGCAGCGGGATCGGGTCTTCGGGGTTGTTTGACTGCTTAAGCAAAGGCAGCAGCGGCTTGTATGGGTGTGCATGCGCGATCAGTGATTCGGTCAATGCGGGTATGTCTATAAATTGGGATCAGATCAGCCAATGTCTCCTTCTTACAACCAATTCACCACGATCTGCACTCACCGTCAATGAGATCGCCAGTCAGGACGAGCATGTACTGCAGAATGTCGGTCCGTTTCGCAGCGCTCTCGAATATGCTCTTGGTCTGCCCATTGTCGCCTAGCAGCAGTGTCGTATACGTCTTCACATCGCCCTCAATCGTCTGCTTGCGCTGCTCTTTCCGCACTTTGTCGATGGCCTTGATCTTCTTCAGATCATCGTCGGTGATGGTCTTTGCGCGCACTGCTCCCTCCCACGAAATGGGCCGCGCTCGAATGTTGTTCTGCAGCGACACAATGTACGCCGGCGGGTCGATGGACATATTGGGCGACTGCTGCTGCTTACAATCCGGTCCCTCTATGCAGTCGTCTTTGTCTTCGCCGTGTCGTCAGTCAATACCTTCCTTGTAGACTTGAGAGCTTGCCTGCTTGGCCTGCTTGACGTCGTTCGAAGCGAGAGCTTGGGCCAACCAGAACATTGAAACTCAAATGCTGCGCCTCACATCAATTGAACCTGGACCTTCAACTACAGTACAACAACATCAACTTCTCCCATTTCAACACCAGGAGATGCATTCACCCTCGCTAGAACATTCACTTGGTATGTCCTCAGTCAGAAGCATCCAAGCCTCCACTCACTTCGACGCTGGCTCCCATCTCCATCTCCAAGCTTGACCAGAGCTGCACAAATCCACTGCGTCGCTCTTTACTCCCTATGTGTCCATTCCCAAACCCAATCCGACCGGCTTTATAATGGCCTAATTCGCTCATGCCTTGCAGAATCAGCGGAGCAGCAGTCCTCATGCTGTGGTATTTGTTGTCACCATTGAGAGGCACTACACAGCCGCCCAGACTAGCTGCCAACCATCCCATCCGCAAAGCCTTCTATCGCCATGGCAAGACCACCGCAACCCACTGGCTCTGGGTCATGCTACTCTCTGTCGCCATTGCTATGGGTTTCGCCTATCCGAGTCTCTTGCGTTCCGAGGATCCGACTGCTGGCATTGCCGCCTATCCCCACCATGTCTGGACTGTTGCCAAGCCAGTCGAGGATGGCAAGGTAGACGTCGATGTTGAGATGCGTCAAGTCTGGATCCACGGGTCTTACATGAGTGCCATTGACAAGGACGTCCTGAAGCGAGCTTTGGCAGTCCAGCAAAGCCTCATTGGCGAGGAAGGTCTGGACGAAGCTATTCCGAGTCTTGACGATGACCTATCGTTTAGCACTCTCCAATGGGGCTACCACTCGCCATTGATGTACTGGAACAACTCATATGATGCCATCGACGCTGACGATGATCTACTGCGAACCATCAATCAGCAGAAACACAGCTCTTCTTCTCTCAACGTCTCATTGAGACCAGCTTCTGTATTCGCAGGCAAGAAGTTTGCAGGTAGAAAGCTCGTTTCTGCCGATGCGCTGGTCATCACACTCATGAACAAGGCTCCCGAGACCGTCGGAGATAAATGGCAGACCAGGATGCAATCTTTAAACAAGTTGGCTTGTGACAGTTGCACACTGTTTCCTTCCGATGGCCAAGTCACGAGGCAGCGCGTCTACGAATTCAGCTTCACGCCCCTCAGTATGCCTGAGCACATAGCCCTCACTCTCGCGTATAGCTGTATGGCACTCTATGTCATATTCAGCTTCCGTAGAATGAGGGCCTTCCACAGTCGCTTTGGCTTGATATGTGCCGCGATCACGCAAATGACCAGCTCCATTCTGGCCAGCTTCACGATTTGTGGCATCCTGAAGATCAATCTGTCTACAATCCCGCAGAATGCCTATCCGTTTGGTAGGTACCTTTGTCGTGGTATCTGCAATACGGAAGACCTTTGCTGACGATATGATCGTTGGCGTTAGTGGTACTCGTTCTCGGGGTTGAGAACATGTTCAGACTGATCAACGCAGTCCTTGCGTACCCTCCAACCATGGCGACCGAGTTGCGCATTGCAAATGCCTTGGGTGACGTTGGGCCTCTTTCCATCGTGGCTGCTGCTCAGAATCTTACAATACTTTCACTGCTCTCCATGGTACTTTCACCAGGAGTTGCTGCATTTTGTGCCTTCGCCGCCATTGCGAGTCTCTTCGACGCCTTCTACCTGTTGACCTTCTTTGTTGCTGTGTTGAACGTCGATATCCGAAGACTGGAGCTTCAAGACGCTCTCGCAGCCAGGCACAACAAGCCAAGGCATAAACGACGTGCGTTGCCTGCTCAACATACCTGGGTTGATGCGCTCGTACAAGGTCGTCTTCCTTTCAGGTAAGTCAAATTCCTGGCTCGATTCACTCGTCATGCGATGTACTAATATGACTAGCACGCGAATGGCAGGCACTGCTGTCACCACCACATTCATTCTCTCGCTCAACTACCATTTCTTTGAAAATAGAGCTGGAGCAACGAATCTACGAGACCTGCTCGGACTGGTCAGCGGCGGCAGTACTACTGATAATGACTTAGATACGTTTGCGCCGCCTCCGATGAATGCAACCCTCACCCCAGCAGAATGGATGCGCATGCAGGATTTCGATACAGCGAAGGAAGTCATGAGACACGTGAAACCTGGGGCTGATACTTTCGTCATGAGACTGTTCGCTCCCCTCGTTGTTGTGCTCGGCGGGTCCGATCGAACTGGTGTACACAGCAGAGGTGAAGCGTGGGCACAGGCATTGAGAAGCTTTGCCGTACACCACTTCTATCCCGTTGCCGTTGCGATAGTCTTCGCCGTTGCGTTCGTGGCCGTCCTTATGAACTTCCTGTTGTATAACGAAGCTGGCGATGAAGATAACGAAATGACCCTTGAAGACCTCGAGGACAATCTCACAGTCAGCTCGGTCAGCCTACCACATCGACTTGACATCGTCAAGATGGCTAGCAACAATGGTCATTTTGTCACAATTGGGCTGGATCGGACAATAGCAATTTCGGTACTGGACCGGGGCCAGGATACTCATCACATCACCGTTGTACCACCAAATATTCTAGCGACCATCAGCTGGCCCATACATCACCTCGCAATCGACGACGCTGGCGATTGGATTGCTTGCCACTGTAGCGACGATCGAATTGTTGCATACAACCATGTCAAGGGCATTGCAATCTCACGTCTTGTGCAGTATCCAGACGATCACCCAGCGACCATTTTTGAGTTTGCAGCGCTGTCTGGCCCGGCTGGCACAAGACTTCACTTTTTAGTGCTCACATCTGGCGCGCGTCTCGCTATGAGCTGTTTAGACGACGGACTATCTTCTGGAGCTGATTTATCACCCTTTCCACTAATGGGAGCAACGCTCACGGACTCTACACAAACCGGCAAGCAGCTCTTCATTGTGACGATGGAGGCCAATCTTATTGCTCACAGCTGGAATGGTGATGGCTGGCTCCAGACCAATGCCACCAAATTACAAATCGACACCGAAAATGGTAGCTTGACAGAACAAGTAGGCTTGCAGAGGTATTCTGATCTCGACACGGAGCTCTTGATCGTGACAACGTCATCGCAAGCCCTCTTCCTGAACAGCGTGACGTTGGGACACATCGCCACGTTCGATCTGAGCTCGGCAGGCACTTCGATCGAGAGTCTTCTGATAGGTCCGTCGAGAAAATGCCCGGCATGCGCAACTCTTGCACTGCGCAGGATTGCTGTGGTTGGTCTGGTCAAGGGAGCGTCTACCAAAGATGCCTGCAGCCTTACTACTTGGTTCGTGAGCGAGGATTCTGAGGCTTGTGTCTGCTTGGCACAGCAGTCTGCTCTATGCACATCGTTCAACAATGCCAGTCAAGACACGATCCTGATTGAAGCTCCAGGTGCTTGGTTTCCGGTGAAGAGCCAAGCCATCCTGGGATTGCGTAGGCGGCCAAGGCAGCAGTCTGTCAGCACGCTGGATCAGAAGCGGCTGACCACTGCGCAGCTTCGTCAAAGAAGACACGCGCGGCAGAACACGCAAGCAGAAGAACAGTCCGAGCAATGGGAAGTGTACAAACTTTCTATTGATGGCGACATGCAAACGCTTGATGTCCCTCCAGAAGATGTGGACGGCCTGTTCGTAAACAATGCGGGCCCTGTCGTTGGTCTGGACGGGTATGCTGTCGCCGTGGCACTTGGAAACAGCGTCAAAGTCGTGCGAAGTTCAAGACGTGGCGGCAGCAGTGCAAGACGTTCAAGGATGAACTCTTTGGCCCGCACAAACAGCACTTCCAAACGTACCAACGGGAGGAAAGCGAGGTGAGGTGGCACGGCATACATGTACGTATGAGGAATCTGGGTCAGGCGTCCGCTCTTGTCCTAGCAGCGAAAACCAGAACAATCAGGAATCACCGCAACGCATTCATCGTGCGAGCAGGTTTCAGCAATGCGTTCACATATCGTGACCACAAGACAAGCACATGCAAAACTGTGCATTCCTGCTGCTTCTGGAAGTTGCCACAGAAGCAAAGCCTCCGCCACCGCACAGTGTCAGCGTTCGCGGGCGGAGTGGATTTTGTCTCGAGCGTTGAAACGTTGACCACACGAAGGAAGCACCAAAATCTCCGTGCTTTGTGATCCTTTAACATGGATGTTGCCGTTCGACCTCCCCTCATCATTGCCAAGCAAGCACAGCAGCTGTATCGAAGACCTTTTGCTACTCAATATCGGTGGTGTGAGTGGGCTGTACGATCATCCAGTGGACTCAATAAGAGTGCGGGTTCCCCGAACAGGTGATCGAGCGTGCACGATTTGGTCTGCAGACGGTGGAGTCAGCAAAGCCTTCAATCGAGACCCAATGAGAACGATTCACCCAGCCCAAATAAGGAAAGTGCGACGCGTGGTCTCGGTTCGATTTTTGTGATTCAGCAGGATTTCGGCCGCATGCGCGCTGCAAGGGCCACTTGCGCCTTTAATTAGGTACAGTCGAGAATCGTGAGAACGAAGCGCGTTGACACAATTCATGTTGTCTCGTATTCCTTGACACTTATTACTATTATTTCCTTCATCAACTCTATCGTTTCTTCATCTCTCTCACTCTCAGCGAAGCATTTGCATTATTCTTTCACTCTCACGGTATCTCATACATAAAATAATACAATCGTTCCAACAAGCACATACATACATCACAATGCAGTACAAGCTCCTTGCAGGCGCTGCTCTTGCGGCCATTGTTTCCGCCCAGGATACTCCAGCAGAGTCCTCCGCAGCCGCTGAACTGTAAGAAGCACACACTCGTTGAATTAATCCAGTGCTAACATTATCAACTCCCAGTCTCTCAGTCGTCTCCGTTCTCCAAACAGCCCTCCCATCCTCCCTCATCCAAGAAGCCCTCACAAACTCCGCTGGTGTTTCCTCAGAACTTGCTTCAGAATTCGCCGCAGGCCAGACCCCATCTTGGTTCACAGCACTCCCCTCAGACGTGCAGACCTACCTCGTCCCCGGCGCAGTTGCAACAGCCAACGCGACCGCAATCACCACAGCATCCGGCGCTCCTTACCCTTCTGCCAACTCCACAGGCAACAGCACAACGTCGCGCTCCACCCGCTCCTCTGGCATGGCGACGCTGACTTCTAGCAGCTCTACTGGCTCTTCGGAAACCGGAGCCGCGGCTACTGGTAGCAACGGATCTTCTTCCTCGTCGAGCGCTGGCGCTAGCATGCCGACTGCTATTGTTGGTATGGGATTGGCTGGTGCGGTGGGTTTCGTTGGATTGCTTGCTTTGTAAAGGGGATTGGATATTGAAAGAACAGATGATCCTGGTCAATATGGAAGAGTACATATGGGGCTGGGATGGTGATATAGATTGGGTTGCATGAGATTGGACACTACTCAAAGAAAGAGTTGTCCGATTATCCAAGGATGGGGTTTACTGCTGTGCATCGAGTTTAATAGACGGATTGTGAATACACTGGGATAACCTTCTCATCATGTATAATGAGATGCCTGAGACGCCTTTTGATGAATCGAAAAGTAATGTTGTCTTTCCCATCTCTTCTTGTTCTCGCTCTTTCATGAGATGTCTTGACACCCATTTCAAATATCCTCCTTCATAACAGACAAGAATGGGAAATGGTTTCCGGGCGAAAACGTTCATCGGTTAGACCAGGAGGTATCGTGTCTCTCGTTGCTCGACCGCGAACTGCTGTAGCAGTTTTACACCTCCTTTAGCAGGCGGCCTACGTTCTCATGTAAAGCCTGAATGTAAAGATTTCGACTCCTCGATTGCCATGCAAATGCGACGACGATGCGCACGTCAGTTGAAAAGAATTGAAGGCAGCCCCCACAGGCAGGCGGAGAGGAGCGTGCAGGCGAAACTCTGTTTGATGACCCTCGAGGTTTGTGTTTGTCACTTGGGAAATGTGCCGTGCGATCACCGCGTGACGTAGACATTGCTTCACGAACACCACAACCGCATCCACCAATGCGACTTCGCAGCATGGTCACCAATGCAAGCTGTGAGGTAACAGCGAGGCAAAGTTAGACAGCCATCACGGTAGCTCTTGCCACTTGAACATATCTGTCGCTCTTTCCTTCATAATGTCTCTCAAACACTTAACAACAACTGCAGCATCTCGAGCAAGATCAATCACTTCACAAGTCACCTCAAGGCAGACCATCAGAATGGCATCCACAACACAACTCAAGCTCAACACAGGCGCATCAATTCCTGCTGTGGGATTCGGTACATGGCAAGACAAAGATGCTCAAGAGGATGCCGTCTACACTGCTATCAAGGCCGGCTACCGACACATTGACACAGCTCGCATCTACGGAACTGAGCCGGCATGTGCAGCTGGCATCAAGAAATCGGGTGTACCGCGAGAGCAGATATTCATCACAACTAAGCTATGGAACAACAGCCATGATCCAAAGAGCGTAGAGAAGGCACTCGATGCCAGTCTGAAGGACCTTGACACAGATTACGTTGATCTCTATCTTATGCATTGGCCCGGCGCATTCAAAGACGGTGACAGCATGTTTCCAAAAGAGAACGACAAAATCGTGCCAGGAGATGCAGACTATGTCGACACTTACAAGGCCATGGAGGAATGTTTCAAGAAAGGAAAGGCTAAGGCCATTGGTGTTTCCAACTTCAGCAAGTCTGAAATGGAGCGCCTGCTCAAGGAGACCTCTGTAGTCCCAGCAGCACACCAGTATGAGTGCCATCCATGGCTGCAGCAGGCCAGCTTCGATGCTTGGCACAAAGAGAAGGGCATCCATGTTACCCAGTACTCTCCTTTCGGCAACCAGAACGAGATTTACTCCGCAGGACAGAAGCTCGGCAAGCTGATCGAGGAGCCAGAACTTGCAGAGATTGGCAAGAAATACAACAAATCTGGAGCCCAAGTCGCTCTTGCATGGGGTATCGCACATGGTCGGTCCGTCATCCCCAAGAGTAAGACGGAGAGCAGAATTAAGCAGAACTTGGAGGGTGACTTCAAGCTGGATCCCGAGGATGTCAAGAAGGTCGATGCTCTGGACAAGAAGTTGAGATTCAACGATCCTTCGGGCAATTTTGGATGGAACTTCTATGCCGACCTTGATGGCAAGCAGTCGTAGATTGGCGGCAGGCTAGTCAAGTCGAAGCCATGGATTTTCACGAGGCTGGATAATCTGATCAGGCAGTGAGGTGGGTTGTCGATTCACTCACGCGATGAGACGAGCATCATTACAGGTCAGTGATCTGATTGTGTCTATAGCTGCTAAGATAGTGTGACGTACATGAGGTCCAATCACACAGACTTTCCCAATGTGACCATTCGGCCGGCACATCCGTGGCCTCTGCATACTCTTGTTGGTTTTGTTAGATGAGTGATGTTACGGATTTCAGCGACCTTGTGTGTATTACTCTAGTCGCGTGCATGTCCGGCTCATCGCGGGTTGATGGCAATATGTGTGTTCATTGATATTTGATGTTGGCTGTATCTAGGTCAATACGTCAACTCGAGTACAGTTGCAGTCGCATTGATTGCAAGTCACCATCAGATCAAAGCTCAATTTGTTATCGGTTCGTCAGGTGGACAATGTTAGCATCGCCAACCACATGCCATTGTGTTCACCAGGATCAACCTGGAGTCCAAGTGTCACTTTCATCATTGCGTATTCTCAAGGAGATCGGGTCTCGCCCTGAAATTACGAGCCAATGCTAGCCAAGCATCGTCTAGTCCAGTGGAGAGACTCGGGTAGGAGACGATATGCTACACCGCTACTACTTGCACCTTGTTGATGTCAAATCATTGCGAGAGACATTCATCATACCCCAGGAAAGAAGGCACAGCGTTCGCACAGGACTCTTGACGACGACTGCCAGCAGTGAAATGCGGATATGCATGCTGAAACGCCTGTTCTGGGGTAAGTTCGGGGTCGAGCAAAGTCGTTTCGAAGCTGGCCCGGACTGGCTTCTTGTCGAGACGTCGATGCTCATCTCCAGTATGGGTCTTGGCGGGTAGTGGCAAGATAGCAGTGGCCGATGAAGGAAAAGCGCAGGACCCCTTATATCCGCCTGCAATTCTAACAAGCCGATGTTCCTGGCTAAGATGGATTTGTGCATGAGCATGTGGTCGCCATCTCCTAGTTGCTACCCCTGGCCAGACGCTAATGAAATGCGCAAGCGGCTAGTCCCTGGCGGTGGCTGCAAGCACTGGCTCATTATCTGATGGCGCACAGGAGCCAAGAGATGCTGAAGGAACGATTATCAGACTGGAGTTGTCAGCAAGGCGTGTGTAGTAGTGTGCGACGTGTGGGAGAATGTCAGCGACTCACGTTCTTACGTGGTGGTGTCAGTGGGCAAGCGCAGAGAACGATTCGTCTTGGAGAATTGTGCCTAGCCTCGACACGGACACCAGCATCTCCCAGGTCTAATACACTCGGCCACTCCTTTTGCCAACCACCCGCCAGCAGCAACGCCCGGGCCAGCGCCCATGGTGCCTATCACAGCATCGGGACGGCTTGAGTTCGAAGATCCCGTGCACCGTTTTCAGATACCCTGCTTGATTGGCATCTTGGACACACCGTCTTCGTAACGATCGTTGTGGTGTAGCTTGGACATTCGTGCTTGGACGTTCTGGGTGGTGGTGTGGTATCTGTCGAGAGCGAGTGGTGTGGCATAATGTCGAGCCATCTCTCGCACTCTCACGGCGCCTCTGGCTCTGGCTCTGGTTCCCTGGTGGACGACGACACCAACACCAACACCACCGCGCACTCTCACTTCAGCAATTACAGCAGCACACCGGGTACTGTTTCAGCGCGCTCAGGCTCGCCCGCACCAGCAATCGCACCAGCACTGCAGCCCACCACCACGCAAGGCTCGATATCAAAGAAAGCCTCCCTGGCATCCATTGCCGTCCCTTCGTTCAGTGCATTCCGCGCGCAGGTCCCCGAGGCCGCACGGCACTACGCCCACCCAGCACTCGGGTACGGATACACACATACGGCATTCCAGCAGAAATCGCCGCGAGCTGTATCCTTTTCACAGGCCGAGAAAGGCTCACCACGGCTTGCCGAAGTCTCAGAGAACAGGCCGCTGTCTCTCGACACGCCGACCCAACAGCAGCACTCAAGGTTGGAACTCAGTCCTGCTGAGACGGGAAACTCGAGGCATACAGAATTGACTCCTGCCTGGCCCTCACACGATAGCGACATCCCACCCCCACACGCGCTTGATCACACCCGCAGTGATTCGATTGACTCTCACATTGCAAGCTCGCAGCCCTCATCAACCTACAGCAGCCCACGACACTCCTCCGTTCCCATTGCCGCAGATTATGCTCAGCACCTGTCCGCCTCTCATTCGCCGCAGCTCTCGTCCTCCGATAGCATTGATACGACTGAGCAGCACTTCTCTCACTCTCCCGAGGGCAGTCAGTCGTCAATGCTTCACGTACACAAGGCGCCAACAATGACCCTACAGCTCGACGGCGTTTCTCGAAGGCTCACAGACGAAGAGCTCGAATCTGCAGGCTCTCTAGACTCGGAACCTAAGAGACCCAAGTCACCCGGGAGTGGTGGAGTGAGCAGATTCTTTGGCTGGACTGGAACGCAGAGGTCGGCAGACGGCGCTTCCTCTCCGACAACCACTTTCTCGGAACGGTCACTGTCTCCCCTTCCATCTCCAGGCCTGGTTAAGACTCTACCTGTGGACATGAATGGGAAGCGGTTATCTGCGAGGCTCACGCCGCCTGGACTAGACATTCAGAAAGCCAATGGCAGCACTGCATACTTCGACAACCCCGACACACCTCTTCTAATTGGTAGCCATGGGTCTAACATACATGTCCAAGAGTTGGAGCGCGAGCTGTCTCATATCAGCCAAGAACTCGCAACGTCTATTCGAAGAGAAATGGAGCTGGAGGATGAGCTCGATCGTATACGAGCAGAGATACCCATGCATATTCCTCCCTCTGAGCTTGGTCGCCGGAGCAGTGACTACTTCTCGGACAGTGGAGCCAGTTCGACCAAGTTTCCCATAACAGACGTGGACGCCAAACTCGAGAAGATGGACAAGCAAGTACGCCATGTTGAACAGGAAAAGGCTAGGCTGAAGATGGAGATGGCATCCAAGTTGCAGACCGAGCTGAGCAGGAGAAGAGACCTGGAGCAACTGGTACAAGACTTAGAAGATCAACTCGATAAGAAAGGAGGCTCAACACATCAGGTGGAAGAATTGGAGACTGCTCTGGACGAAACTAAGAGACGTCTTGGACAGGAGAAGATGACGAAGGAGAACTTCGAGGACCTGTATAGTGCTTCGAAGCAGGAGCTGGAGAAGTACAGGAATGAGGCCGAGAATCTGCGCAATGAAGTTGTTCCGTCACTAAAGGCACGACTAGAAGGACTGGAAGCAGAGTCTTCCGACACTCAAGCGATCATATACGAGAATACACGCCTACAGCAGGAGCTAGCAGCTTTGAGGGAGAACAGCAACCACTCGCGCTTTAATAGCATTGCAGAGGAAGGTGTCGGGAATGCTGCTCGTATGAGCCTACAAAGATCCGGATCATTGGCCAGGAGTGGCAGTCTTCGGCGAGGTGGCTCCGTCAGCACGAAGGACCGCGCTGAAGGTGGACGGCAACGATCTGGATCTGTCACCCTAACTGCGGAAGGTGTTAAGGATATTGAAGATCAAAGAGATGCGCTGCACAAGGCTCTCAAATTGCTCATTAGACGCCATGAAAGACAGCAGAAGGACCATGAACGTGCTGTCAGGAAGCTGGCGATCGAGAAGAGCAGAGTGGAGAATATCACGCCAAAGCGGACGGCCTACGCGAAAGAAGTATCCTTCTTGAAGGAGGAGGTTGACACTCTACGAAGGCGAACGGAAAATGCTCTCGAGGCCAAGTGGCAGTACGAGAAGAACCTTTCTGGCCTCAAGATGGACCTAGACCGTGCGGAGCAAGAGACACGAGGGCTAAGGATCATTCTACAGGACAAGGACGAGCTCAGCGCCCCATCTCAATCCAGCCAATATGGTGATGAGGATGACGAACAGTTGAGATTGAGCATAACCCGCGCTGAGAACGAACGAGACCACGCTCGGACTGTCGCTGCAGAGTATCGTCAACGAGCACAAGCAGCGAACGATGGAAGCTCTGCAGAGCTGCTCAAATCAGCCGACCGCATGGACGAGCTCGCCGAAGGACTAGAAAGCCAGGTGCAGACCAATGCTAAGCTACGCGAACGTCTTGCTGCCGCTGTTTCCAAGGGTGAGCACGAGCAAAGGGAATCGACTCGCCAGATAGAAGACATGCAAAAGCGACTTGCCGGCATGGAGGACAGTGTCCTCGCAGCGCAACAGCATTCCGAAACGACACTAGCAAATCATGATGCCGAAGTAAAACGTATCGAAGACGCCAAATCACCGCACCTGCAACGATTGAGAATATCGATCCCCGACTCGAGCAAACTCGCCCCATCTTCGCCGCTACTTAAGAAGAGCCCGAAGCTAGGAAGCAAGAAGCTCAGCGAGACCAGCTTACTGGAAATGAGCAGGACACAACTCCTGGAACGTAAAGTTCGAGAGCTGGAAAAACTGCTTCGGGAAGCCGAGGAAGACGTCCAAACGGTGGTCGAGCGCGTCAACAAATCCCAGATGGAGGTTGCAGATCTTCAAACGGAGCGTGATGCGGCGTTGTTGCAGATGCGCAAATTGCAGTCACAAATTGTTCAGGAGCGGGAGAAAGCTGAAGGATTAATGCGATAAGCAGCACCGTCTCCTGAAGTACGCCACAGATGCACGAGTCATGTGTGCTCACATTCGACGACACCGGCGGAGCATGTACGAAACAGAGGGAGAGATGATATCCACGACGAAGCGCAATCACTTGTATTCTTATCATACCCGACGAAAAGGGCATATTTGGGCTTGGATGGTCCAGGCTTACGTGCCTGACAGGAAGGATGGCGTTCATTGGATGGGAATGGGAACATGTTCCAGTCCTGTGTATAGGAGACCACTTGTCTTGACAACCATTACAGGAGACATTTACTTAGCGACAGCATTGGGAATGGTGTGTACTACACTACTGATTTGCATGGCGATGCATCAGGCAGACCACGGATTAGGATGTACGTGGATCTGTTTACTCTCGGACATTAATTTATAGTCACAATGTATCGATCTAGATGATCAAGCGAAAGAAGAGAGAGCACTGTTTTTGTTCACACAGGTTGGCGTGTGAGATGTACTGATTAATGTCTATTTGAAGCCCTGCCAGAAACTGACTAATTGCACAACAACAAAGTAATGTACCGTTTGAGATGATGTTAGTCTCGGTGCCATATTTCTAACGACATGCTACGAAGGAGCGATGTCCTACGGCACGTACGAGGCAAGCTGATGTGTTTGTCCGCTGGAAAGGATTACTGTGAGACTCTGGCGACGGCCTACTAAGATTGACTCGCTTTCTGCAGCTTGCTTCAGCCTGTCTATTCGAGGATTGCGCATCAGGCTGAGCCGCGAAGTGCAAGATTCCTTGGCACTTGAGGCAGTCTTTATGCCAAAGCCTCTTTCTTAAGATCGACCCATCTCATGACGCCTGTCTGTGGATCACAATTGACGTATTCGAACGAACATTCTCCTTGCTTAAATATCCACACCTCGTGCCAAGTCATAAACTTTCGATCCTCACCGAATCGCTTAGCATGCTTCATTGCGCCGTTGAATATCGCCAGGTGACTGGGATGCCTTGAGGACCACTTCTCGAGATCAGCCCAATTCTTATGGAAGCCGCAACCGCAAGTCTCTCTGATTGGGTTTCCATGATCGTCGAGATTTTGAAGAAATCGTAAGCCAATGGTCCCAGTTTCTTCAGGGTGGTCCCAGAGATATTGCATACCACCCATCAATTTCTCTTGGAGATCGCCTTCGTATGCCGCCCGTTCTGTATCGTCGCATTTCTCCCACCACTGTCCGGAGCGGATATGGCACATGTTATCGTAGTTGGTCCCAGTCAGTCGTTCTCCAAATCCTGTAGGCGGCTTTTCCGGTCCATGGGCATGCTTAGGTGTTGGAAACAAGTCATGAGCAGAAGCAGGTATTCGATCTCGACCGGCTCCCCAGTAAGCCGTCAAGTTATGAGCAGGCTGCTCTGTGTCTGATAATTGGGCAAGTCCTGGCTTATGGTCCAATCGGGCATAATTCGTCTCCAGTCTTTCAGTCGGAGCAGCGAAATGTTCTATCCAGAGTCCAACATCGTCTTTGCTCTCTCCCAAACTTGTCCAAAGTTCTCTCAGCTGAAGTCTATCCAGCATCTTTGTATAGTCTTCTGGGGATGTCCAATATGCTACCCAGACTCTAGAGTCTACAATATCGAATCCGTGAGTGACACGAAATGTGTCTATGGCTGGAGGTTTTATACCAGGCTCGCGTATTATATCGTCGATGAGCTTTTCCGCCTTGTCTCGCATAGCTTTGTTACCTCGATGGCATTGTGCTCCGACATATATGGTGTAAATGTATTCCACAGTCTTTGGTAATTTTAATGACCATCTAGGAACAGGAACCTGATGATTCTTTGGCCTCTTCAGAGGGTAAGTACGCTCATCACCAATTGAGCCCATCTTGGCTCTTTGCAAGAAATCAGCACTGCCACTGGCGAACGTTCTTCAGAGCGACTGTGGTATCGCACTTGCACGACAAGGCGATGGAAGAACGCAACGCGCACTGCGAATCATGTCGAAGACGTTACCAATAATGTACCCCTCGTCTTCGAGAAAGCTTTTGGACTGAGGAGCTCGCTAGAAAGCCCGTGCTTTGGGAAGGGGCAGGCGAACACTTTGTCCTGGGCCCAACAGCTCACGCCCTATGTGTACAGTAGTCGATTTCTTCGAACATGACGATATTTGTGTTAAGTCATATCCTGGCGTAAGTGTTGATGTTGTTGCAGTCGAGATTGCTGCGTGAATGGAGTAGCCGAGGCTCAGGAAGGACGGGCCGAGCAGCCGGAGAACGGAGTTTGGCAGGAACGAATTGACCCCCAACATCACCTTTGCACAGCAATATTGGAGCTAGAATTTATGGAGATCAGGCGCCATTCGTTCTCCAGTGGGCGTGATCCGGGGCCCCCTCAGGCAGGCCATCGTCTGCGTGCGGAGATGAACCTCTCTTCCAATTGCACACGCACTTCGAAGTCACAATCCTGCTACGCATAAGTCAGGATTCGGGTAAGACACGCGTCGGATCGTGTTCTACGAAGTTGAAAGTCTTCGAAATGGAGTAAAACTCGAGATATTAAACGGCGTTGGAACAACGATGAGCTGGCCGCCAAGCTGCGGCATTCATGGCGGTGAGCTAGCAGATCCACACCGGCGTTCGCTGTTGATGGGTATGCAAGGCGCAAAATTCCTCCTTGCTACACGACTTCAATTCATTGATCTTCTGCTTACCTGTCATTACTGAAGTCACCGCCGAATTTTCAAATTTTCCATCATGTCTGCTAGAACAATCGTGGCCCCGGCTGAAGATGCCGACATGGCTAGAATTTTTGAAATAACAACGCTTGCATTTGCACGGAATGAGCCTGTCTGGGACATTATGTATCCGAAACATTGGACCGAAGAAGGACAACGAAAGGGCGCAGAACGCATGATCAGAATCAAGAATACTGACCCAAGCACGACTTTCATCAAGGCTGTGGACGAAGACACCGGAGAGATCATGGGTATGGCGAAATGGTTGATTTTCAACGAACATCTGCCTGCATCTAGGACTTTTGAAGGCGCAATGGGAGACTTCTGGGAGAATGAGGAAGAAACAAATTATGCAAAATCTGTGGTCGAGATTTTCGGCAAAGAGCGGAATGCAGCGATTGAAGCTGCGAACGGCAATATCGTCTCCCTGGACATCTTGACAGTAGATCCGGCGCATCAGAAGAAGAAGGTCGGGGATGCTCTAGTCAAATGGGGCCTGGCTAAGGCAGACGAGCTGGGTTACACTGCTGTTGTCGAATCCAGTCCCTATGGCAGGAGGCTTTACGAGAAGAATGGGTATGTCTGGCAGAGGGATGTTGTGATCCAAGTACCGGGATATGAAGGCAAGCGACCTACCGGCGGTTTTGCTTGGATGGTTCGGCCTAAGAAGAGTGCTTAATCCATCGGCACTGGTCTTGACCGATTCTCAGGGTTATCAGCATGAGCCTGAACGTCTATACTTCAACTACGAGGACCAATACCACATGCTTGAGTATGCGAGGATCGGTCTTCTTCCACGTTCTTGGCTGGAACAGCACGAGAAGAGTCCTCATGTTCACAAAGATGAACAGGTTTCACCAGAATACGCACATCACGACAGCGCCAAATCTTGTTGCAGTTCAGCTACTTGAGTTTACATACCACTAACGTGAGTCTCCTGCCTATGCTGGGACTAACGTGTGTCCATCGACGGAGGCTAATAGATCGCTAAAGGGAATCATCACGCAGAAGGCGAGATGCGGAATCAAATGCCTCATTCTCATGTATCGACAGGAAGTGCCTCCTTCTGAACACAAAACCGGTAGTGGCCCTAGGCTGGATTTTCAGCCCGGGAGGCATGAAGCATTTGTAACCGCAGTCTACCAGAGCAAAAATGAGGCGGCGAACCGGGTGCATGCGCAGACTGCTGCAACAGCCATAATTGTTGAGCTATAGTAGCGATTGTGGTGCGCAGGAATGCTGCTCGCAAAGTCTCGTCTGCAATATCATCCGATTTCGGCAGGTCGTCACAACAACAGCTTGGAAGACACACAAGCTCTAACATCACCGAAACGCCCCACATTGTCGTTTCGAGCTTCGTGCAGAAATGTCATTGACGCTTCTGTTAGCCATGCCATCCTCGTCGAGGCCATGAACGCGCCGCTCGCCCCGATGCCGATGAACTAGAGGGAACTTATGGATGAACGAGTAATGTGTTGGCCCAGTACACCCTTCTACGAGTCACGGGATCAGAAAGGTATGCGGCATGGTTCTGGGATCACGCAGCCCTCCACTTAGGACGATGTGATTAGACCGCATCGTTACGGGCGGCTATGCTCATCGAACTTCGGACACCAGCGGAACGGCTCATAGCCAGAACTTGTTGATATTGCCGAAGGAGTGAAGAGACTTCATCAAAAACTCGTTTCGTCTGCATGTGCATCACAGTGAGTTTGACGCTACTCATGCTGCTCATTGCCGCTGGAGACATGATGAGGAGCGTGACGACTCCGTCGCGCGAATGATTGATGAAGCCATCACGATGCTGTGGAGATTGAGAGCTGCACGCAACAGCAGTGATGATGTCGAGTAGGACCATTGACTTTCTAGACCATATTCCTCGCAATCCTAAGTGAAGATTCAGTACCCTTGTAGATGCCTGAAACAGCCATGTTGAAGATGGGCTAAATGAACGTCCAACCAATCAGAAGGCCCATCGAGCTGATTCTTCTTCCACAGCTCTTCGCCAGCCCTTCGCGGCGCCTGGGAGAAGGACGCCAACGAGAGTGGGACGGACCGTGGTCGACGTTGACGCCTTGCTCACCGTCGTGAAAGTTTCGTGAGTGGTTCATAGTTCGCAGGCTGTTTGGTACTCGATTGCGGGCCGGGCAAGATGGAGCACGACCAGCGGTCACTTCGTCCAGACCGCAGACGCGCAGACGCGTTGAAGTTGTGGATGAGGTTCACTGAAATTGTACGAGCTGGAACTTGAGCACTCAGCCAGCCTGCAGGCACAATGCACGCCGAGCGGCGCTGAAGGTCGCAAGAGCTGGCTTTCGGCTCAACCTGGAAGTCCAAAATAGCGGAGCCATCGGCATGGACTGTGCGCATGGCCTCTGACGAATCTAATGTGCAGGATGCTCTACTCCTCTTCCTACTGGCCTCACGACATGCATGAAAGTAACATGCTCTGACTGACCACTCGATTCTGGCGCTTCCGTGGCGTCTGTCGCGGACAGAGAGGCTGCATGATACCAACAGGCCAACAACAAGCGTCTTCGATGTTTCCTCTGCCTGCTTCCTGCTTCCCTTGCTGCATGTGCCTCCTGCTACCACCTATTTTTCCACGCGGCGACCATCGGGCTCGCCATGTGCCATCAAACAATCATCCCCGTCTGAAGCACAGCTTCTGCGCTCTGTCGCAACAAAAGAAAAGAGGCTTGTCGCCAGAGCTTCAGAGGTCCAAAGGATCCGGTTGGGCGTCTTTTGCCTCCCGCACAGCTTGTTTCTGCGCAGCTTCCCACTCTACTTCGCACGCACGCACGACCAACATACCTACAACGACCGGGCGCAAGCAGATCTATATCAGCAAAACCAATCTCAGTCGAACACGTCGTACAGCGTCCCACGGTGGCCTGTTTTCCCAGTGGCGTCCGGCTCTGCGCAGATCGACCGCGCCGAACACCTATCGGCGTTTCCGTGCGCTCTTCAACTGTGAGGCTCAGCCTCGGGTGTCCTGCACACGCTGAAACTAGCGACGCATGATATCGCGTCCTCCGGATTTCTCTCTTGCTATGTTAGATGGACATAACCAAGGTGCCTATTATTCTCTAGTCTCGTGCTCTTTTTGCCATCATCGTTGTATTTCCTTAGTCGAAGAGCGCTGGCCGCTGACGACATTATTCCTTAATAGCAAGTTCCATCTCAATGCGACTAAACGAATCCACACTTGACTCAGAACGCATACGACTTTGAGAGAACTATCCCGACGCAATACATCCATGCGATACATGCCCTAATGACTTTGGCGACTAAGCATACGCAAGGAGCGAAATATTTGGACTGGCTAGCAGTGTTGCGACCCGCGACCTCTGGCCATGTCATCGTCTAGACCACAGTATACCGACTCAGAATCTCAGCAACCCAAGCACACCAGCCGGATTCCAACCAAGAGTACAAGTGCAGAACACAGCAAACAGAGCAGCAAGACCGTACAACATGTATCCAAATTGGCAAAACGGGCGAGCAGAAGTATCGCACCCACACAGCCGCCTGTCAAGAACGCAATTCAGTCTCAACCGCCGGTCTCTACAACGGCGCATACCAACATATCAAGTCGACGACTATCTGCAACCCCGATGGTTGCCACGACACCCGGCCCAACAAGTATGCGCACGCCGTCGCTTGTGTCTGGTTCCTCAGTCTCGACTTTCGACAGTCCAAGGTCGACAGCTTTGAGACGAAAGCCTTCAGGTGCGATTGACAGGTACGCATCCCAAAAGCGAGGTGGTCAAGAGCTTGTAGAGGTCGGCGGCCTTGCGATGGCTGCTGAGAGTGGGGAGTCTGGCGAACCGTTCGACGACTCTGTGTTGGGTATCTCTCTTCCACCAACATCGACATACAATGAAAGACATGCTGGGTCAGGGTATGCGCACGGTTATTACGAACATCCTGCACTGTCTCGCGAGTACACACCTCCCGTCCCTGGCTATGCACAGTCAGCAACTCCTTCGACAAGGTACACCGATTCGCCTTTCAGCCATGTACCCACTCCAAGTTCTGTCTCTTCCTACTCTCCTGGACTTGTCGCGACCAGCGGGAATGCGTCCCGGCCGCGAACCTCAAGTAGCCCGACCAGGAGTCATCCACCAGTCAGTGGTCTCAATTCAGTAGACGAGAGATCCAGGTCTGGTCTGCCACCCGTCCGGGAATCATCGACCTCATCGTCCAACTCTACGGTACGGCTCGGTGGAGCCTCAAGGCAGCTTGCTCCCAAGAAAGATCCGGCACCTAAGACTGCTATTCCACAGCAACGCGCCAAGACCGCTACACTGGTAAAGAAGCCGTCTCGAAGAAAGCTCACCAAGGAGCAGCTCCCAGCGGCGTCCAGCAAGAAGCCTTTGCAGGTACCACCAGAGTTAGCACATCTGAACGTCGATCCTCCGAAGCCAAAGCCCGATCTCCAAAAGCCTTTGCCTCCATCGAGACCGAGTCGTGATGGCACTTCGAAACTCCCAGACCTGAATCGACCATCTCCAGTGGTTCAAAGTGATCTGCCCAAGCTCTATACAACGTACCATAAGCGGACACCTTCTCAAGAAACGCCCGTGTCACCACGATCCAAGAGTCGCTTTGGCTTTTCGTCAAGGACTCCTTCGAGGAACGAATCGCCTCGGATCGATTCGGCCATCTCGCCGCCACCTTCTGCACGACGCTTCCATCGTGGTCCTACACCAGACTCTTCAGCTCCAGCAGCCGCACCTCCTCAACGGAAGGATTCGCCTGCAGTAGGCACAGCTCCAAGTCCAGCCAAGTCGCCTCGCTTCGGTATCTTCTCACGCAAGCCGAAGACGGAGACCAAGACGACGGAGAAACCCATGCGCCGACCATCCAAAGGCCCAGCTGCTGGCACTGGTCACGAAGGCTACGGTAGATTCAGCAGCCGTGGCCGTAATGGCAGTACAAGTAGCAGTAATGGAGCTCGCTCGCCCAGCTCCGACAGCACATCCAGCATTGCACCTCGTCCGACACCTGTACCGTCAAAGAGGAACAATAGCCGTAGCAGCAAAGATGCCACCGAGCTCGATGATTTTCTCAAGGAGCGGCTCAACCCGAAGGTCTTGCGTGGGAGTGGTAGCACTTTCAACACTGGCTCAAGTTCAGCTCCTGATGGGGCCAGCCTCTATCCGACCTCGTCCAAGACTTCCTCGCTCGAAAGCTATCCTCACCCTCAGCTCTTACCGTCTGCGATGCAAAGCGGCGATAGCATCTCAAACGGCCACCGCCCGCCAATGGGTCGCAGAAATACCTCTGAGAGCTCAGGCGATGAGTTGGAGATGCAGCACTCAACCATCGCTGCACGACGATCGTTGACTCGCCTGTCTCAAGCCAATTCGAACTCACCTGTGCGTGTACCTGCACCGATAAATACCAGCCTACCACCCCAGCAAGCCTACATCGACAGTTACGATGCAGAGACTGCATGGCCGCAGACAGATAGCACGATCCCACCAAGTGAGTATGCCCCGCATAATAAAGAAGGTCTGCACCTCTATTCGCCACCGGAGGAACCAGTGATCAAGCAAAATCGGAAATGGAACTTTCTTCAGCGCATGACTGGCTCTCCACGTCCGAAAGGCAAGGCCAGGGCTACAGACGTGCCGATTATGAACGATGTACCTCCTCAACAATCGCAGCATCGCGTTGTTGCGCACTACGCTATGATGGATGCTCAACCACCTCTCGACCTGGACGAAGTACAGCGATTGGTTCTCGAGAACGAAGCTTCTCAAGACGAATCGGCGTCAGAGTCTAACATGCCGAGCAAAGTTGTGCCCTATGAAGGTCGTCATCTTAGTCTTTTACCATCACCGCCAAATGCTCAATTCAGAAACTCGTACTTCGGTGCGCGACCTGTGGCTCCAAGGATCCTAGTCCAAAGGCAAGATTCAGCGGAAACTCCCGAGGTTTTGGATGCCCAGATTGCTTTGCCATATCAAGCGACTCAGATGGTCGACATAGCACATTCACCTGTGCATGGCTACATGAACACATTGGCGGTACCACTCACCCACACACCTGATCTTGCCGCTACTGTCGGTACTCCTGATCCCAGCACGAGCTCGCATGACACGCCAGAGCAAGGTGGTGAATCGCCAAGGCAGCCAAGGCTCTCGCCTATAGGACGAATTCCAGCTGTGGTATCGCGACGAGACCGGGATCGAAAGTTGTCTGATAACTCGTTCTCACGACCATTCGCACGTCACCAGCCTCGTCCTACTGTCAAGCCCCCGGGTTCTGTTTACAACCAGATAAGGGAGATGGCGAGCCCCATCGAAGCTAGCTCACAGCCTGTCTCCAGTACCAGTACTAGATCCGATTTCAACTCAACGGATGTCAAGGGCAGCAGCTATACCGATCCTCCAAGTGTTTCAACCAACAGGACCAGCATGGACATGCACAATCAGCACGAATTCTTCGAGTTTCCCCCAAGGAAGAACTCTGAGCAGTCGTATCAGTCGGCATCGAGCAGCTCTGGATATCCTAGCTGGATGAACGCCCTGTATTCACCACCGACTCAACACGATGATGTGTGGAATGAGTATGATGACTTTATGGACGAGCACATGCCGTTCAAGACGCGGAAAGTTGGATCCTCTCTCGGCGCACCGTTTCGATACCCGGATACTGTGTTCAACGGCAACAGCAGGTCGGTTGTAGCAAGAGCTCCTGCATCTCAACCACCTTCATCAGAACTGCCATTGCCACCAGGCGCCGACATGAATTCTACTGTCTTGTCGGTGCCTCAGCAGATATCACGATTCTTGCAGCCTTCATTGACGCCAATGACGCCAGACACGATTTCAGCACTGATAGGTGGATACGGAGGTCGCAGTACGAGCACGCTGCTCACGTCCAATCGAGCCAGCACCCAGACAGATCCAAGAGCCAGTGTCCAACCAGCTTTCCGCGGGAGCCTTGGCAGCGTCTTATCTTCACGACATAGTAGGAGCTCTCGCCACTCCAGGTCTGCATCACTGCCTGAAGCTCGTCACTCACAAGCAAGCACCGCAATACTTGTCCGATCCGAACGAGACACACATCTTGCCGACATCAATGAACTTCCTAGCGAAGCACGCCCTGCCGCGCAATTACGGCACAGCGCCTTGATGACAAGCAAATGGCTATCATTTGGACGTGTTTTGTTCAGTCCCGCTCATAACGAAGTGCAACTTGCTCATGAACCTCGCGTGCTGATCATCGACGGCCTGAGCAGCGACTGGTCCTACTATGTTGCCCTTTCTTATCCAACGGCAGCAGTCTACAACATGGGCGCTGAACTTTCGGCATCCCCTGCATCCGCTTGGCCCGAGACCGATGGCCCGTCTCCGCCAAATCATCGCCAGATACCACTGGCTAGCATCGCCGCCTCGTTTCCTTTCCCCAAGGGGTTCTTCACAGCTGTTACCTTGCGCTACCCAATGGCCACGACTGAGGCGTCGTATGCAGCATGCATATCCGAGTGCAAACGAGTACTTCGACCTGGCGGATATCTCGAGATTGCTGTGCTGGACTTGGACCTGATGAACATGGGTAATAAGGCCCGCAAAGCTGTCCGAGGATTGAAAACGAGAATGCAACAGCGGGATCCAGAGGTCTGCCTTCAAAACCTAAGCGATGTCTTGGTTCGCCTGGTTGGCCGACGAGGCTTCGAAGCGGTGCAGCGCTGCATAGTAGGCGTCCCGACTGCTGGTCGTATCCCGCGTAGTCAAGACCTCAGCAGAGCAAGCTCTGGCTCGTCTGCAAAGTCGGCACGCCATGTCAATCACGCCCACGCCTTCAGTGATGACTTTAGCTTCTCTAGAATTCTTGCTCAGGATTATGGAAGCCAGTACGAGCCGGGCAAGACCAATGACGAAAGCATTACGAAGATGGTTGCAAAGGTTGGGCGTTGGTGGTACTCGACCTGCTACGAGAAAACACTTCTGCCAGCCGACCGGAGTATTTGGAACGAAACCGGATTGCTGCGCGAATGCGAGAAACAAGGCACCAGCTTCAGGCTGCTAATCTGCCATGCTCAGAAGCCGACTCAGACTCGCCGAAGAACTGTGAGCGTTTGACATTCGTATGACCGACGACAATCTTGGAGCCATCGCGATCTTCCCAGGGGATCGCCTACTTACGACGATATGATTCATGTACAGGCTGGACCTAATTTTGGGAATCTAATGATACGGATTTATGGACCTTTAGCGTTCTAGCGAGCGACGTTGCGCATTTGTTTTAAGTTGTCGATACTTTCATCGTCAGGCTATGTCCTCACGATAATTCTCTACATTTTTGAATTGCATAGCGTCTTGACGAAGGAAGGAACAGACGCATATGGCCTCACGGTCACAGGCTCACGCCTGAAATACTGGTTGGTTTAGACGATATTCGTTTGGCAGACCAGCAATGGTCTTGTGTGTAAGTGAGAGAAGGAGACTTGAACAGCTACAATGACCACTACATCGTCTATTCGTAAATACTACAGCAGCAATCCAATCAAAATTCAAGTGTACAAGATCGTTCTGGTCTGCACATTCATCATCATGTATATGAAATGACTCACCTAGCCAATCAAATGCCCCCTCGTCGATCCAATGCCACAATTGCACAGCTATAAAGCTTGAGTCGGGACCTCACCACAACAAATATCCATCAACCCTGATCGACTCCAATGGCTCCAACAAACCCGACCCGGATCCGCGACCTAGGCTACGCACCCGGAATACACTCTCCTGGTCCTACAAACTCAATCCTCGACGTCCCCGGCGTGCACATCTCTCAAATAACTACCCCAACCGCCTCAGACTCATCTACCACTTCATCAACCGCCTCCAAAGGCCTCACAATCATAAGTCCAAGGTCCCCCACCGACTTCTACAAACCTTGTGCCGCCAGTACTTTTACCTTTAACGGAAATGGCGAACTTACAGGATCCAGACAAATTTCAGATTGGGGTTTTATTAACACACCAATAGCTTTTACTAATAGTTTTAGTCTTGGGACAGTTTTTGATGGGGTTTGGGATTGGATTGTTGAAAAACAAGAAAATATGGGTTGGGATTTGAGGACGAGGAGTAGGAATTATGGGACGCCTGTTGTTGGGGAGACGGCGGATTGGTTGATTAATTGTGATGTGAAGAAGAGTCGGTTGGGCAAGGAGGAGGTTTTGGAATGTTTGAATGGTTTGAGAGGGTTGGAACATGGAGGGTGTGTGATGGAGGGACAGTTTGGGGGTGGGGCGGGTATGACTTGTCATCAATTTGCGGGTGGGACTGGGACTTCGAGTAGGATTGTTGGTGGGGGAGAAGGGAGTGAGAGGGAGTATACTTTGGGAGTGTTGGTTCAGACGAATTATGGGCATCTCGTGGATTTGGTTGTTGGGGGTGTTCCGGTTGGGAAAATATTGAAGAAAGAGAAGGAGGGCAAAGGTTCGGAGCAGGGTGTGGATGTTCATGCACCAGAGAGTGGTGATGGTAAGACGGTTCCAGGTCGAGTTGAGGATGGCTCTATCCTTGTGGCTATTATTACGGATGCTCCGTTATCCACGAATCAGCTCAATAGACTGGCAAGACATGCCACGGTTGGCCTGGCGCAGGTCGGAAGCTATGGCATTGGTCGAAACTTTTCGGGAGACATATTCCTCGCGATTTCAACGGCAGATCAAGGGCCGCAGCAACTGGTTGGCACGGATCTGAGGCACATCAATCCGACACAGACGTACGAGGTCAAAGTTGTCAAGAATGAGAGCATCGATCCGTACTTCTATGCTGTTGCGGAGGCTACAGAAGAAGCCATTTTGAACTCCATGCTGGGAGGTAGTAAAGGCGTGGTGGGCATGGACGGCACGAAGATCGATGGCTTTCCCATCGAAAGGGTGCGCGATCTGCTAAAACAGTATCTGGTGTCAGTATGAACGAATTGATGCGTAGAACGTCAACGAAGACTTGCGTAGCGTGTGAATGGAGACTTGCGCAGGGCGTGAACCAAGAGATGGCAGCACAATGACTTTTGGATCCCAAGTACCAATGCTTAACTTCAGATCAAGAACACACTTCGCGAAGAAGAAAACTATCATACATCTTGGACTCTGACGTCGTCAAGAAACGAACCTCCTAAGAGCTTGTGACATCCGAGGTGGAGTAGATGCAGTAGTCGGATGGGCCAGAGCTGATTTCCTCCGGCTCGTCACCGGTGTTGTTGCCCTCATACTCGACGCAGATGTCAGAGACACCAGAAGCCACAGCATTGGTGAATGTAGCAGTATCTCCGTAGTTTGCTTTGAAACATCGTTAGCAGTCGTCGTATCAAGATGAAAAGATGCCTACTCACAGTTGATGCCAGCAAGAGACTTTCCATCAGTGGCAGTAATATCATCGAAGATGACGTGGCGCTCGAACATGTCGTCGCAGTTTCCGCAAGAGCGATAGAGCTTGCCAAATGTCTCAACGGTGAAGCCAGAGACCGAGAGAGTACCACCACCGTTGTGTTGAAGGACTTTGTCCTCGGCACCGTAAGCACCTCCACCACTGATGGTAGTGGTTTCACCAGCATCTTGCTCCTTGATAGTAAAGGCATCCTCGCAGACAGCAGACCACCAAACATTGGTCAGGGTGCAAGAACCGAAGCAATGCACACCTTCAGCCTGATTGGGACCTGATACTTTTTTTAGTAATGTGCTTCAATCGTCGTACTTGGATCACTCACCGATGATGACGTTGGAAAGACTGGCGCCGTTCTCAAGGTAAAAGACAGCATCACTGTCGCCACCTTCAGATTGACCAGAGCACTCAACACCGCGGTCGTACATGACCATGCCACCATCGAAAGACTCTCCAGCAGCAATAGTCTGAACAGCATCGAGAGCAGAGGAACCGGAAGAAGCTGGAAGGCTGCCACCAGAGGAAGAGCTGCCGCTGGAGACGCTTGCGGCCGAGGTAATGGTGCTGCCAGAGGAAGAAGAAGCGGTAGAGTTGCTGGAGCTGGAGGTCGATGTCGAGGTGGAGCTGTCAGACTCGTCCGAGCTCTCGGATTCGTCTTCATCCTCGTCGGCATCAGCATCAGATTCAGAGGATTCGGAAGATTCCTCCTCCTCATCTTCGTCCTCATCCTCGTCCTCGTCGTCATCTGCAGCAGCTCGAACGACAGTCTTGTTGCCTGCTGGGCCAGCGAAGCCGGTGGAAGTAGGGAAAGCTACGCCAGTCCCTGACGGAACCAGACCTGAAGGTCCTGCAGCAGGAGCTGGAGGAGCTGGGAATCCAGATGGGAAGTGCCATTGGTGTGGTGCGGCATTGGCACTGATTGCAAGAGCCACAAAGGCTGGAATGATGTACTGCATACTGAAGTTTGGCCTGCTTGTCGTCGAGAGTTGCTGGATTTGAGGGGGCTTGATCGATCGTAGATCAGATGTAAAGGAGCGTGCAATGAAGGAAAGGCAAAGCGACCAGTCGCTAGGAAAAAGAAGGAATTGCTCTGGAGAGACTGACTTGCAGACTGCTGTGGTAGAGAAAACAATACTTGCCAGAGAACTGAAGCATCTTTATACTGCTTCTCACGATCACTTTGCTGAGCGGCGGCCCCTCCGAATCTGACGACTGACGCTGATCTTGGAGACCACTTTGAGGTCCCGTTGCTTGCGATGATAGGCAGCACGTCAATCTTCCGTCCCTCACCTGTTCAGGCGCTGCTTGAAACGGACTCAAGAAAGCTTGTCGGTGCAGCCAAGGTGCAGCCAAGAGGCGTGAAAGGTAAGATAGAAGGGAGGCCAAGAGTTATAGATAATGGCCGATGGTGACGGTCTGAAAGAGCTGCATCTGGTTGCTTTCCAGACCCGCAGACCAATATACAGGAAACGACGTCGCGTGGTTCTGCGACCACATGTATCGGCTGTCGCCGCGCAAGCGAGCATTGGGCCTCGTTTCAAGAGGATCCACACGCTTGCTGAACCGAGATGGCGTACCGGAGGACATACTTTGTTCGGGATCTTGTCATACGATTTATGATCGGATCTGGGTCTCAGGTTGAAGTTCTTGCCGCATGTTGACGATTGTTGGGACCGGAAGATCTCTGAGAGTGGGCGCTGAGAATTTTGAAGCATCAAAGTGCCTTCCAGCCGAAACTCTTCCGCTCGAAATGGCCATATATCTGTGTGAAACATGCAATAGATAGTCGGTTTGGCGTCTGAAGTTGACAACCGCGAGTCTGTCGTGCATGTGGTCTCTCGTCATACGACCTGTTACCTGTAGCTTCGGCAGTGGTAGATTGTGGCGAGCATCTGATCATGTTAGGGCCTGCGAAGTTGGTCCCGGTGAACTCGGCCGGATGGCGAACACCTCGGACTTGTGCAGTTGTAGCCATACGTGAACTGTGTGATGACAGTAAGATGAAGCTTCGAGGCAGGACTTTGCTTCGAAGTACAATGACTTGTTGCTGTCGAAGTCGAAAGGAAGGAAGGAGGGCAGTAAGATGTGGTTCTTTCCCAGGATAAATAGACTTTCGGCTTCGGCAGCGGCGCAAGTGTCAAGCTGGAGGCTCCAGTTCTCCACGAGTTGAGTCGTTTCACCAAGCAACGGCAATGACAGCTCCAGACAAGACCATTTTATTCAAGTGATATGTAGCAGCAGTTCTCACAATGGCTGAGGTACAGGCACAGGCAGCAGGCCCAGCGCAAACCCAGACTCAGTCGCAGCCGCAGGCCCAAACAGCGGTACAAGCTGTCGAACCTCACACGCCTTTGAATCTCATTCCCGTAGGCCTAAAGGAAGCCGCCCTCGACTCGCCCACCTTCCGAGCCACCGCACTTCATTTCGCCGACAATATTGACTCGGTCGAGCGATGGCTGGATGGCTATGTCAAAGCTGCTTCACGCCTGGTCGCCGAAGTGGCTGCCCTCGAAGCCACGGTCAATGCCTTCCTTGCCCAGTCAACGCCTCCATCGCAAATCAGCGAGGCAGTCCTCGACCATGACTACACTCTTTTGGCCATGCGGAGACATGGTGAGGGCGCGAGGGAGTTTTGGCAAACCACATTTCGAAGCACAAAACGATACGATTCTGTTGTCATAGACCCGATCAAGAATTGGCTGAATAATGATCTACGGAACTTCAAAGATTCCAGGCGGGCTATGGAGAATGCACAGAAAAGCTTTGATAATGTAATCACTCGTTACTTGGGCCAGAGTAAGGCCAAGGAAGCCTCCTCTTTACGAGAAGATGCCTTTCAGCTTCACGAGGCTAGAAAGCTATATCTTCGTGCGAGCATGGACTACTGTGTGCAGGCGCCTCAGTTACGTGCATCGTTAGACAAGCTCATTGTAAGGATTTTCGCCGAGCAGTGGAAAGAGATGCGTCAAGCGCGGGACTCGTCGACAGCTGTATTCGCAAAGTGGAGTGGTGAGATCGATCGCGTCCGTGGCTGGAGCAGAGAAATGGAGAATTCGGAGCGAGCGTTCAAACGCGAGCTTCTGGCTGCTCGGAAGCAGATAGAGGAAAGCGCCGAAGGGAAGATGAGGCCTTCGCGAGAGCTTGAAGACTATGCTGCGTCGACTGTACCTTACCTAGGTACCGGTGCATCTTCTGCTACGGGTGCCAATAAGTCCAAGGATGGTAAAGCAGAGAAACAGGGTTGGCTGTTCCTCAAAACGATCACCGGCAAGCCAGCACGGACGGTCTGGTCACGCCGATGGTTCTTCGTCAAGAACGGCATTTTTGGATGGCTAATTCAGGGTACAAGATCTGGCGGAGTTGAAGAGAGCGAGCGTACCGGAGTTCTGCTTTGCAGCGTTCGCCCTGCTTTCAATGAAGAGCGACGCTTCTGCTTTGAGGTCAAGACCAAAGACCAAAGCATTATTTTGCAAGCTGAGACACAACAAGAGCTCACGGAATGGATCAGTGCTTTCGAGGTTGCAAAACGCAAAGCTTTAGAAGATCCAGCGAGCACAGCGCCATCAACTTCGGCGCCAGGGATTGATCCCGCATTCGCTATTAGTCCTCCCGTGGCCCCGGAATTCGCAGCCAAAGTGGGAGAGGGCCATGCATCAACAGGAAGCGAAGAGTTGGGCCTGACAGTGCCAGAGCGAGAGGGGACCGGCCTTGGCCTTGCGAACCGCGCCAGCTTCGACGTGAATCCTGCGCGGCGAGTCATGAGTCTCGACAAGGACAGCGAAGTTGGTCTTCGCGAAGGCACAAGAGATCATGCTGCTCGAATCATTTCAAAGCTCGATCTCCATAAGCGATCCACAACTTCAGCACCGGCACCAGCAGGAGGCATTGCGAGCTTGATATCAGCAAGTCATAATATCCTCCCTGTCGGACCAGGAACGCCACTTTCAGAGACGCCGAAACGAACACTTTCCATGCCTATCAGCACGCTCGCGCCCTCGACGCTGGCAAACCCACCTGCAGCTACGAATCTGAGCCATACTGCTGTGGTCGTGAGTGGCGAGCGTGGCATTGGCCTCGGCCGCTCGGATGGTTCTGGTATGCCGTCTGGCATTCTGGCGAATTTGTGGGGAAGCAGCAATTGGGGCTATGTCAACCGTTTGGGAGACGCGCCGCCACCTAAGAAGCCCAACTCTCGTCCAGGTAGCCCGCCCATGCGTGCCCTCTCAGTATCCCAGGACGACTCCATCATCATGGATGGTATGAATGAAGAGCCCAAGCAGTCGCTCAATCCACTATCATCGGACACCAATCTTCCTGCAGGGCACCGGAAGAACATGAGCATCGGCACAGAATTACCTGCCGCAGTGCTGACCTCGGTCAAAGAGGAATCCCCCACCAGCGAGGAGTATCCAAAATATTATCCTCTTCCACTCAAAGCACAGGACGCGCAGTTCCGCATGTTGTTCCCAACGGTGCCCAAAGACGAGCGGGTTGTTCTGGTGTTCCGCGCTACTTGGAATCCAAATGAGCAACAGGAATTTCCAGGGCGCGTATATGTCACTGCACGAGAGATTTACTTCTTCTCGAACCATCTTGGCCTTGTTTTGATCACCAGCGTCAGTCTCGCGTCATTGTCTGAGGTCACAGCAGCACCAGGTCGTGATTGTGATTTCCTCTTTTTGCATTTGAAAGACACGATTCGTCAAGATGACGCGCGGAGAATCACGGTCAAGCTGTTCCTCGAACCTCTGAAATTGCTGCAGCGAAGGTTGAACTATCTGGCGCACAATGCTGACAGCGAGGACCCTGCGGGATTAGAAGAAATCATAAAGACTCTCATCAGGATGGAGACACAAGAACCTAGTCGCAGCTCCAGCGTAGAAAGCTGGGAAGACATTGCTTATGACGATACTGAGGGAGCGGCAGCTGACCAATCTACACCACAGCGGCGCCGTGAGCGCAATATCAAAGCCAGCTTGCGCATCGATGGAAATCTATATGGTGAGACACCCAAGACTGGACGAGAGGTGCAGAGGTTCAAACTACCTGCACAGCCTGTGATATATGCGCCACAGGGCATGCAGGCCAGCATTTCCCGCGACTTCACCGTATCAGCGAAAGCACTGTTCCATGTTATGTTCGGCGATAAGAGTGCAGTCTTCCAGCTGCTGTACTGCAATCGCTGGGCTGATGTGATCGTGCAGACACCATGGACGAAGCCAGAAAAAGGCCATTGGACCAGGAAATTTGCAAGTCAGAATCAAACGACCCCGATGGCAGACAGCCAGACTATCGACATCTACAATGACCACCTCTGCTATGTCGTGACAAACCACAAATATCCTTGGCGGCTACCATATGCTAATTCCTTCTCGCTCACGACCAAGTTCGTCATAACGCACACGGCGAAGTCACGATCGAAACTTGCAGTGTTCCAAAAATTGGCTTGGCATAAGCCGCCGCCGATGGCATATCTCAAGGACCTTATTGAAAGGCAAGCGTACAATTCTCTCGAAGCAGACGCGCTTGACCTTTCCAATGTAGCCATGGACCAAGTGGCCAAGCTTGGTAACCACAGCAAGACCAACAAGGCGATTGAGATATTCGGCAACGTTGGTCAACAAACTCAAGCGGCACAAATCGACAGCAGTCAGGTGCCTAGTGGAGCAGTGCCAGCTATCAGCTCTGTGCAGAGCCAGCCCGTCAGTGTGCTGCGACTTGTGTCCAATGATCTGTTCGTCCGTACTCTCAGCGCAATGAGCGTTGTCTTTGATCTTGTTGTCGCAATTGGGAAAGGAGCAATCGGTCTTTGCACAGCACATACTTTGCTGGTCATGATTTTGCTCATCTCTGCACTATACAACAGCTGGCATGGTTATCGAGACGCTCTGGTGTGGTATCACGACAAGAATGCCGCACGCTTCATGTCAAGGATCGGGGTCACTCCTGACCCAACGATGAGCAAAGCGGTCTATCTCAGTGACGTGGAAGAGCTGATTGCTCCGCGAGTAGAAAATGACACTCTCGCTGCATTGACCGCACCGGCAGTAGACAAACGGCGAAAGACTTGTCGCAGTACATTCGGCGAGCAATTGACCACGTCTACGTCGGCGGCGCCACACGAACCGACCAGTGCCCGACTCCATCGCTCACGCGATGCACTTGCTCGTTATCGACATGATCTTCTAGTGGCGCTCCGCGTGGTCAATCGTGTGGAGCAAGACGTTATCCTCTCGGAATGGGAAGAGTGGGTACGAGGAGAGGACAAGAAGTGTCAGAGGATTGGGGAGATGGTCCAGCAGGTCAAAGCGAAGTCCGAAACAGGAGCGAAAAAGGACCACAAAGCTCGGGCAGTGACGCCAGATGAACATGAGCTTGGAGAAGATTTTGCAGGATACTGCAATAGTTGCAGGGCGGAGGTCACAGAACTCGAGAGCGGAAGCAGGTTGATATGATGTTCACGAGCATACGTTGGCTTTAGCATTAAGATACCCTTTGAATAGTAGTGTTAGGTGTGTACGTACCTATGTTCACACTTGATGTCGATGTGCTCAAATGAAGGCGTCTTTCACTGTTCGTATATGTTCTTATGCTGGTCAGGTCAGTTCTGGGCGGCGTTGGCGGAGGACGATGTCTTGGCATGCGTCGAAGCTCGACTGGACCTCCGACTTCTCGCGAGAACTTGGTCGATTCTGAGGAGAGACACGATTCACGGCTCTTCAGCACCACATTAGCAGCCACAATGCTGCGCATCGCCGTTGCTCGAGGCGGGAAATGCCAGGAGCAAGGCGTCCGCTCTGGCGTTGGTCGTCAATGGCAGACGGGCAGCCGCATACGATACCAAGTTCCTGTTTCTGTATGTTTGAATCAGTTGAGATGCGCCAGAGCTTCCAATGCGCAAAGTGATCCACGTCCAACGACTAACCACATGCACCCCATCAGAGATCATTCGCCGACGCACGAACGCCAGACAAGACAGTCCTCCCGGGCAGCCAAAGCGAATCCACCGCCGGCGTTCCTCAACCTCCCGTCCTCGCGACTGCAACCAGCAATCCGTCCGCGACCATCGTCGACACTCCCACTCCGCCCAAGACTCCGCCGACACCCGCCGAAGTCAAGGCGACTCCGCCCGCGCCATCCACGAACACCGGCAACCTCCCTCCCGTCGGCACTGGCACCGCTGCCACTGGTCCTACATCTGCTCCTCCTCCGCCGCCTAAGAAGAAGGGCCGCTTCCGACGCTTCTTGCTGAGCCTTGTTATCATATCTGCGCTTGGATATGCAGGCGGTGTCTACTACTCGCTGGTCAACGACAACTTCCATGACTTCTTCACTGAGTATGTGCCATTCGGCGAAGATGCTGTGTCTTATTTCGAAGAGCGCGAATTCCGCAAGAGATTTCCAGGTCGCAGCTCAGATACCGGCCGAAGTTGGCCTCAGACTCGGGGCGAGAACAAGGTCACCATTGGTAGCCACTCTGGCGTAGCTCCCCGCGTGGCCGCAAATGACAACAATGGTGCGGATTTGGGACAGCGAGGACGACACACCAGCGCCGTGGACGACAACAAGGCCAAACCCGCCGAGAAAAAGCAGGAACCCACAAAGCCCGAGGCCCCAGAGGTATCCCACAAATTGCTACCCAAGAAGGACGAAAAGCCTGCCGAGTCCAAGGCTGCTGCGAAGCCTGCTCCAACCCCAATTGCTACAGTCGACCACATCAATGCTCCAGAGGCCCAGGAACCTGCAGTGCAAGAACTGATCAAGCTTGTGAATGGCATAATCACGTCCATCAATGCATCGCCAGAATCGTCCAAGTACGAGACTACCGTGGCTGAGGCCAAGAATAATCTCAACAAGGTCATTGCAGAGATCAAATTGACTCGCGACAAGGCAGCCCAGGATGCCGACACACAAGTGAAGAACGCCCATCTCGAATTTGATCAGGCCGCGAAAGAGCTTGTTCGTCGATTGGAAGGTGAAATGCGCGAGCAGGAAACGCGATGGCGGGAAGAATACGAGCAAGAGCGTGAGAAGTTGAGCACAAGCTACCAACAGAAGCTCTCCGCCGAGCTAGACGCTGCCAAGAAGGTCCTCGAGCAAAAGAACAAGAATTCTTTAGTGGAGCAAGAGATCGCTTTACAAAAGAAGTTCATGGACGACGTCAAGGCAAAGATTGAAGAAGAGCGCAATGGCCGTCTCAGCAAGCTTGATGAGCTCAGCACCTCCGTCGCGGAGCTCGAAAAGCTCACATCACAATGGAACGAGGTTGTGGACGCAACGCTTCAGACCCAGCATCTTCAGGTCGCTCTGGAAGCCGTGAGAGCAAAGTTGCAGGAATCGGATGTTCCAACACCATTTATCAACGAGCTCGTGGCCTTGAAAGAAGTCAGCAAAAACAACGAGGTCGTCAACGCAGCCATCGCTTCAATAAACCCGGCCGCGTACCAGCGTGGCGTCCCTTCGGCGGCAGCTTTAATCGATCGTTTCAGACGTGTGGCGTCTGAAGTACGAAAAGCATCGCTCTTGCCAGAAGACGCTGGTGTTGCGTCACACGCAGCGAGTGCTGTTTTGAGCAGATTGATGTTCCAGAAGAAGAGCGATCGAGGACTTCCTGAAGGAGACGATGTAGAAGCCACTCTCGCAAGGACAGAAGTGTTACTTGAAGAGGGTGACTTGGACGCAGCTGCACGCGAGATGAATGGCTTGCGAGGCTGGGCTGGCGTTTTGTCCCGGGATTGGGTGTCTGAGTGTAGACGGGTTCTAGAGGTCAGGCAAGCCGTTGATGTGAGTTTCTGCTTATTACCTCCCTCTTGCGAAACCCATACTGACTTTCATTTAGGTCATTTCAGCAGAGGCTCGATTACAAAGTCTGCTAGTCGAATAGATGGGGAATGCATCGGCATATCTATTATCAGCGCGGAATGCTCTTCCTCCGCGCTTGTAGCATATCACCAGGTCCTCCAAAAAGACTCCTGTACAGCAAATAGAAGAAACCAGTTTCAGTCATTTCTGTGTCAGGTCAACTATTCCCTCCAGGCTAGATCCATCTGGTCTACCTTTACTTGTGTAATTTCTGGCTCTCTTCACTTCTTCAGGTACCAAGCCAAATCTGCCTCGGGATCATACTCCCTCTTCGTCCTCCCATTACCCATGAATCTGAACCTGTTTTTCGACCGATAGACAATATCAAAGTCCTCAGGTCTCAATTCCGATATCATATCATGGTAACTTATAACACTTCCAGCCCAAACAGCAGTCACTTTCCCATTCATTCGATGATTCTTATACCACTATCATAACAAGTCAGTCAGCAATCAGCACGACATCCACTTGCGGTGAGTGTGATTCTTACACTATGACACCCTCCACTCCAAGCCAAAGTCTGCATAATCTCATCACTATACGTATTAAACTCTTCCACCACTTCGCTCTTCACATCAACAAACTTTATATCTTCTTCCGCAATCTTTTTTATCCAAGAACAAATATAATCCGCTGACCAACCTAATCCTGCCATTAAACTCCCATGTCCTACTGGCGCATTGGGACCACTGAATGTAAAAAAGTTGGGAAAACCTGAGGCGCAGAGACTTAGATAGGATGTGGGTTCTTTATCCCAACATTCGGATAAGGTTAGGCCTTGACGACCGATGAGTGGGAAGGGTGGTTTGTGGGAGACGTCAAACCCTGTTGCGAAGATGAGGGCGTCGAAGGGGTGGTGGGAGTTGTCTTCTGTTAAGATTCCCGTGGAAGAGATTTTGGAAATTTTCGTCGTGATTAGGGAGACGTTTTCGCGTTTAAAGGCTTCGAGATAACCTGGTCCAGGTGTACTGCGTCGACAACCGACTTCGTAGTCTGGTGTTAGCTTTTTTGCGAGGTCTTCGTCTCCGTCGAGTTTCTCTTTCATTTGGTCTGCTGTGGCTTTTCGTCCGGATTTTTGGGCTTCGGAAGTTTTCACAAACATGTCAAAAGCTTTGTTGCTTGCTGCTTGGATTTTCTTTCGGTATGCTTTTAGTTCGTCTGGGTTGTCTCGGAATCTTTGCTTTTCTTCTTCGCTGTAGTAGTATTGTGTTTGTCCTCCTATGATTCCTGATCCGAGACCAGGTGTGATGTATGTTGGGTTTCGAATGAAGTTAGTTAGATGTGCGGCTTTCTCTACGACTTGAGGGAGGATCTGGATGGCACTTGAGCCATTTCCAATGACTGCGATACGTTTGCCGGTCGAGTCGAAGGTTGAGTCCCAAGCTGCTGAGTGCATCTTTGCTCCTCTAAAATCTTTAAGCCCTGCTATGTCCGGCCACCGCCATTTGCTAAGAAAGCCTACTGCGGACACGAAGATATCGACGGTATCCTCGATTGTACCGGATGCCGTCTCCAGTTTGAGATGCCACTTCCCTGTACTTTCGTTGAATTCTGCATGTGACATGCGATGTCCTGCTTTGACATCTCTAGCAAGGTCATACTTGGCTACGGTCTTCGTGAAGTACTCCAGTATCTCACCACCCGATGCATAGAATGCGCTCCAATTGGGGTTTGGTTCGAATGGAAACTGTTGACAATCCGTGTCAATGTCGTGCGTATCAGGCGTCGAGCGACTCAGCTACTTACCGTATATATGTGAGCTGGCACATCGCATGCCTAAAGTTGACAATTCAACAGTCAGCAGATATCTTAGACATCTGGATACCCCCTTTTATCGGAATACTCACAACGCCTGGATAAGTGTTGACGAGCCAAGTTCCACCCAATTTCTCATTTGCTTCGTAAATGACAAGCTCAGTATATTCGCCAAGGACATCATGCCATTCATGATATATCTTGTAGGCCAAATTCATAGCGGATATGCCAGCACCGATACAGGCAATTCGCAGCTTGCGCGTAGGTGTCCGCAATGGCTTCCTGTACAATGGAATCCAGCTCGCTGGTAGAGGCTCTCCATATCGCTCTGGAGGATTAGGCTGAGGTCCATTGGCTTGATCAGGATTGCCATTGACATCCAGTGTGGGATCTTTCTCCATCATCTCCTCCATTGTGAACTTGTCGTTCGACATGTAGCTGCCGGCCATTTTGGGTGTATGCTTGTGGTTCTCGCCAGCAGCTAGGGTCAGAGTGATGATTGAAAGTGAATAGAAGAATCGATATAGATGTATACTACCTGAGCAATACTCTCGACAACAGATCCTACCGTAGGACGTCTTGTAGATGACGTTTAGAAGTACATGTTTCCAGCAAGAGCTGAACGGCCTGATAGCCGAACGACCCCTCCCAGGTTTACCTCAAGCATTCTCCAGATAGCATCAGAATTAGGCCATATGTTGTCTCGTGACCGGCCAAGCAAAATGCTGACTGGAATGAGATTCAAAGATGAAGACGCAATGATGACTCTTATTGTGGGAAGGAGAAGTCGCGCCATGACCACTTTCCGAGCTTCGTGATCGAAGTCTTGGTGTAACACCAACCACGCCAATTTTCGCAATGTCGACCTCGCCAAAACGCAAGATCTCCGCAGAGCACGAAACATCGCCAAAGAAAGCACGAAATGGAACAATCGAATCGCACGCCCTTAATGGGACGAACGGCGCGCACAACGACGATGTCGAGATGGCAGAAGAAATGCCAATAATCAGTCCCTCTGCATTGCCAGACTCGAAAATCGACCATGCCGCTGCCATCGCATATTGGTCTAGCACTCCCGCAACAGTGGACGGTGTCTTAGGGGGATTTCCTCAAGTCAGCCGTGTGGATCTTCAAGGCTCTGCGAATTTCCTGGCAAAGCTCAGACGACAATCGAAATTCTTCCCACCGAGCGCGGGTAAATTGAAAAGAGTTGTAGACTGTGGCGCTGGCATTGGAAGGGTCACCACAGGTTTCTTGAGTAACGTGGCTGAGACAGTCGATATTGTAGAGCCAGTCGTTTCCTTCACCGATCAAGTGAAGGGAGAGTCCTGCGTAGGCAAAATATACAACGTCGGCCTGGAGGACTGGAAGCCGGAAACAACATACGATGTCATTTGGCTGCAGTGGTGTGCTGGTCAAATCACGGACGCACAACTGGTGGAATTTCTCAAGAGCCTACGACCACATCTGAACATGGGCGGTTGGATTGTTGTCAAAGAGAACCTCAGCAACCACCACCTCGGGGAGGACGTGTTCGATGAAGTCGACAGCAGTGTCACCAGGACCGATGTCAAATTCAGACAGCTCTTTGGTGAAGCTGATCTACATCTTGTGAGCACTGAGCTGCAGAGAGGATTTCCAAAAGCTCTGTACCCAGTGAGGGCATATGCTTTACAACCGCGATAGCAGCATCATCTTCAAGCGCCACGAATAACGAGAAGGGATGAAGGGACGCAGCTTTTAGATATAGATTGCGAGGCAAGGTCGGATCTAATTGCATTTGGCACTGCACATCACCCTGCCAATATCCAAGCTTCGAGCGAAGCAGGACTTTTGAAGCTATACAGTTTCAACAGAAGCACCAAGTGATGGTTCTCGACACCACCAACCATGAGAGCGTGTGAAGCTGGTTCGCTCACCAGGAAGTTCACAGGGAGGAACGAAGTCACCAATCGATGGAGCTGGTCTTCAAGTTTTGCCATACAATCGAGGTTGTAGTTGGCTTTGTTCTTGTAGGGAAGTAACCTAATGCCAAGAGACAGAGTGTTCGCTCGCTATCGGCCCAACCCAACACTTCAACCCTGCTGGCCGGCTGCCTTCCCCGACGATCTAGCATCAATCGTCTTTGCTCGGTGATAGTACGTCCAAAGGTTGGTCAATGAACGACCTTCGAGATGCATTCGTGAAAGGCCACGCACTCGATGTTGGAGGATTGCGTGCATGCGAATGCAATGTCTTCGTTCGGCCGCAGGACTCTCTGCCGATTTAGGGCATCGCCAACAGTTGCTCTCAAGTCTGTAAGCCAGCAGCCTTCTAAAGCATATTGACAGACCCCAAGCTCTCGAAAGCCAATGTGGCCTCTGGCATGAGGCCACCTGCCAGGCACCGGAGCACCCCCGTGATCCAAATCACGAAATATACTCCTGCTTCCGTCATCCGGATCAAGCGGAGTCTGTGAAGAGGAGCTTCAAGATCTCAGTAAGTCCTTCCTGATAGGGCAAATGGCCAGCTACCATCGCATTCTCCAACAGACTTTGCACAAACCACCACGACGGATGTGTTTGTCTCCTGCATCATGCGCCGGCGCCCTACGACGACGGCCAGACGATCGAAATTCTGGGTCAGATTTGTACATGTGGCTCTGGAACTCCATCGTTTTCACTTGCGTGAGGCTCGTGCATGAAATACGGCTCCTTTTAACACGTGTGACTCGCGCAACTGCATTACCTGCAGTCCCTGGATTGCGCAGTGAAGCCACTGGTGGCACCATTGGGCACTCGAAATACTGCATTTGATACACAGGGATGGCAAGGGAATGATACCCAACGTGGTTGATGACCGCGCGCGGGACGTCGATCCTCGTTCAACGCGCCATGAGTTTACCGACTCAGTTTGATACTTCAACCTGACAAACATGGTCGTCGTCAGTCAGCTCCGAATGCTGTGCGATTCTGACAAGCTGTCCTGGTCCCCAAACGCGTGGCGTGTGTCAGTAACGTCGAGGGCTAAGCACGTTCCTCATTCATTTTGTGATAGGTCTGCTCCCATCACCACCATGACTGCTCTAGATGAGGATGAGAGCACAATTTCACTCTTTTGTACAAGCGACGATGTCTTCCGGATTCCGATGCATCAGGGAAAGTCGCAGAGCTCGCGTAATGGTCTTAGGCGGAGGTAAAAACCCTTGTTCGAGCAATCTCCCGAGGGGAGTAGTGAGGATTAGCAACCTAACCTTAACTTTGAAGTCCGAATCATGCAAGGTACCAGTCTGATTGCCAGGGAACAGGGTGGAAGTGAGGGAGTTAAGAGGAAGCTCGTATACATGAATATATGCAACAAGCTGTGTTCGTGCTCTCAAGTCTCCACTCTTCCACGCATCTCATATACGCGATGTCGACCACCACCGAAGATGGGGACGAACAGGTGTTCTTCGATGCGGAGCTTTTTGCAATCAACCACGAGGGCTCGCACGGTGCCATGGCTGAGGCTAAACTGGAGGCGATTGGCGTAGGATCCAACGGCTTTGGAGCTGGGCTGGAGGATGCAAGTGATAGGACTAGCGCCAGAGCCGCTTCGAGATCATCGCCTGCGAACGTGAAAGAACAGCAGCGCGCCGCAACACCTTTTACCGCGAGAACACGAAGAAAGAGTCTGAGGTTACGATACGACACTGTGCAAGAGGGTGTAGAGGAGCCCGTGCCAGTACCACCCATTCCGCTACGATTTCTGCGTGCCAAAACTTGTGGCCGGGAAGCCCCGCTGCTTCGCGTCGACATCGGCCAGCAGTCGCGACCGAACGCTGTCCCTTACACACACATACACCACACTGAAGCACCGCTCCCCAAAGACTTTCAGAACGCCAGAACCACTGCAAGCGCTACTGCCGCAGGAGAAAAGACACCAATTCAAAAAACCAACCAGTTTCAGAACAGCGATCCGCCCCAATTTCCCGACGGCCTGCACAACTATGAGTTGACAAGGACCCCAGTCACGAAAGGCTCGAGCACCCCATTACACAGTAAATCTGCACCTTCTACACCAGCCAAAATGTCATACTACAGAGCTCCATCGAACTTCGATAAGATCGACCTCTTCATGGAACTTGGCCACGAAGAAGGCGCGACCGCCAGTCGCACAAAGGCACCAGCGCTGTAAGTACTTTCACGATCCACCTCTAACGCTGCCACCAGTGACCGCTGCGGCGGTGGTGCTACTTGTAGCCCCATAGCAGGCCGTCACCGTCACCATCGTCGTCGTCGTCCGACTCGGACTGGCGTCGACAAGATGACTCATGCCGTCGCGGTCACGTCGCGTCGCGAGGAGCTTCAAGCCAGAACACATTGCTGACCAGATTCTCACAGGCAACGAGCTGTCTCGCGAGCATCACAGTACAACAAGCGCATGTCGCTTCCAGCAGACATTGCCACACGCCCAAGCACCAGCGGCAGCGCCTACACCAGGCCGTCGTCGCGTCTTGACTCACTTCGCGCTTCAATGGACATACCACGGTCGCCATATACGCGTCGCTTCTCTGCCGCCCAAGAACGCCCACCGTCGCGAATTCTCGACCGTGTGATGTCGCCAGCATCACAAGCATCCACCCAATTCGGCCGTAGACGCAACACGTCTTTCGACACTGCCCTATCGCGTCAGAGCGACCACGACATCGAACCACAATCTTCTCCGCCAGGAAGTACAGATCCACCACGAACTGACTCCTCAGTCGCCTCTCACACCCCTGATACTGTCTGGGACGAGCTTGACGAGCTGAAGACTCGCATCAAAAATCTAGAGACTGGCGGCAAGGCACCACCAACTTCGAGTGCAGCAGCGTCAGGAGAGTCAAGTGACCGACCGCGCACAGCAACCACTGCACCGACTACCATCGACTCTTCGCCGAAGCATACGCGAAAGCCAGATGCAGATCCTCAACAACTGCAGCAGACTACCACCCCACCTTCAGACATCGTGGTTGCTGGATCAACGTCTGCCAACGTGCACCCACTCCTGCAAAACGCCCTCGGAAGGGCCAAGCCTTTATTGAATTCATCTGTCTACCGAACTCTTGAGGCCATTGCAAATGATTCTATGCAATTGGCCGCCACCACGAGTGGCGCTGTACAACATGGTTCAAATCCTGTTTCTGTCACAACTCACGATCGTCATGTACGACGCAAAGCGGACAACATCTGCCGCGGCTTAACCGACCTGTGCATCGCCTTGTGCGACACCAAGCAAGAACAATCTCCTATCATCGCTGGGACCGACATTGTCACAAGTCCAACCCTGCGATCTACACCACTTTCATCTCTGAGAAATACGCGCAGCACAAGTCTGGCGATTAACACCAAATCAACCGCCCGGCCTCAGAGCCGTCTTGAAGCACGAAGGAGCAGCCTTCTTGCAAGCTTGCCTCGTGGAGAGCTGGAGAACATCAGCCCACGTGGTAGCTTTGGCGGTGATCACTCAGCATCTGAAGCTGAATATACCCCTTCGCACTCGAACACATTACCACCTCGCCGACTCAGCGCTGCCCCTCAAGGCATCCTGCGCAGCCGGCAGACACAAGAAGACACAAGCGCCGATGAGGGTCGCTCTTTCCGAGTCAGAGCACCATCACGAGCAATGACCGACATTGGTGGGCTTCGTGCCAAGTCACGCCTCCTCAGCGAGGACAGATCTCCAGGCGCACAGCGCCGCACTCCTTCCCTACGCGAATCCTTATCAGCCAAAAGAGGCAAGTTACTCTTTGAAAATACACCTCCGGTGCTCGAAGAGGAAACCATCGGCCCGGAGGTGCAGCAGCGACGACCGTCGCGACAGGCAATCGCGACCGAGATACCAAGCCGCAAGTCCTCACTTCACCAGCGCCGGAGAGGAGGAGAATAGAAATCGACTCCACGAGCTGAGAGCAGCAAAGCCGCTGGAAAGCGCAAAGTTAGTTTTTTGGAGATACCACAGGTGAAGGAGTTCGCATCAATTGATGCAATTGTGAAGAGCTGAAAAGCTCACTTAGCATGGAGTTTTTGGGTTTTTGGGAGGTTTTTTGAAGTTTTGTTTTTTTGGAGTTGATACCAAGTGAGCGAGCAAAGCTCACATGAGAGAAACGGCTGTAAATGTATTATTATGAATGACACGACCATGAGACGACTATTCACTTCACCTCTCCTTCCTATCTCTCTATATCTCGTTGATCGCGGTAGCCTCTTCAGTTCAGAGTTGGGACACTGCCGCGACCAACAAAACTGTAGAACGACATCTTTGCTGGCGTAGACGGTTCTGATTTTGGGAGAACGGTGCTCGAGCCTTTCTTGACAGCGGTTGCGCCAGTCTTATCGAAGTTTGCCGGAGTTCTGCAAGCCGTTTCTGCGGGTGTTGCTGGTTCTGAACTGCAAAGGAATGCAAAGGTACTGAGCCGTTCGTAGGATGGTGCTGATTTCGTAGTCATAGTGCTCGAGTCGTTCCGACTAGGGTCCTGGCCAACTCATAGTTGGGCAGGCCAGCAGAGAAGTCTCTCTAGTATGACATCTTTCCTGGTGTTGAAGGAGCTGATTTTGTGTGAAATGTGCTCGAGCCTTTCGCAACGGGGGTCCTTGTCACTCATAACTGACAGGGCCGGCGGACAATTGGGTCGGTTCTTCGTTCTGAAACTGGTTGAATTGCTGAAGTCGGAGAGTTGGAGAGTGTGAAGGTGCTAAGCGATAGCATAAAGGAGATAGGTATGAGGCTAGACAAATGCACCTGCTTTCTGAGATTGCTTACCTGGTGAGAGCTCCACAGTTCAGCGTCGGGTCCCATGGAAGCAGCGATTCAGGCGGAGCTCCCTGAGCAAGCTCAGAAAGCAGGTGAACTTGTCTGGCCTCATCTACCTCCTTAAACCCAAGTACGAACGACTGAACACCTTTACACTCGTCAATCCCCGCCGGCCTTGGAGAAGACACCAATCAAGCAAACCAACCAGTTTCAGACCCACGATACGACACCATTTCCCGACGCCCTCGACAATTATGAGTTGACATGGGGGGGGGGGGGGGGGGGGGGGGGGGGGGGGGGGGGGGGGGGGGGGGGGGGGGGGGGGGGGGGGGGGGGGGGGGGGGGGGGGCGG